>BQNB010005269.1:0-103008 GCA_026074375.1 Tanacetum coccineum | reverse complement strand
TTTGAACCCAACTTGTTTATGACCAAGTTGTTTGAACCCAACTTGTTTTGAACCTTCATGCTTTTGTACACCAAAAGTCATCACTTTTTCTTTCATAGTATACACACAGTTCTTTTTCCTGATCCTAGTCATCATAACCCGACAACCTTTGATCACCTTGATTCTACCCATCTGCATCTTCACAGTATAACCCTATTTTTCAAGAGTACCCAATGAAATCAAACTTCTTCTTAACCCTGGAACATACTTGACATCTTCCAGTATAAAGCTTGATCCATTATGCAACTGTATCTTCACTTTCTCTGTCCCTTTGATAGTGCATGTCCTGTTATCACCTAACCGAACCGAACCACCATCAACAACCTTAAAGTCATACAAGAAGTCCCTCCTATCTGTCATATGATAAGACCCACCTGAATCCATTACCAATTCAGTCATTTCATCATTCTTGACTACTACCAGGGCTTCTCCAAAGTAGGCGTTACCCTCGTCATCAGAAGAATCAGAATCCTGATCACGCTTACCCTTCTTGACGAACCTACTTGACTTCTTCATTGGACAGTCTCTCTTGAGATGACCCTCTGAATGACATATAAAGCACTTGAGTTTACCAGTTCCACCCCTTGACTTAAACCGCGAACTTCCACCAGAATGAGCTTTACCTGAATGATCTGACCTTCCCTTTACATATAACCCGTCACCAGTTTCTTCCTTTGTGCCTTCAGTTCTTTTCTTCAACTCCCTTGAATTCAGAGTCGCCAGAACATCCTCTATTGTCAAGGATTCCCTCCCATACAACAATGTCTCCACAAAGTTTTCATAAGACGATGGCAACGACGTAAGTAACATAAGTGCCTGATCCTCATCCTCAATCTCGATATCAATATTCGCCAAATCAAGTATCAACTTATTAAACTCATCTATATGATCACCCAGTTTCGTACCTGGACTCATATAGTACGTGTACAGCTTCTTCTTCAGATACAGTCTATTTGCTAAAGACTTAGTCATATACAGACTAGTTAGCTTCATCCAAATTTCTGCAACAAATGTTTCTTTGGTAACTTCTCGTAAAACCAGGTCTCCCAAGCATAAAATCAAGGTACTGTATGCCTTCTTCATCAAAGCAGCCTTTTCACCTGCTTCCATGTCCGCGGGTAATGTCTCTAATGCAGCATCACATCCCTGCTGTACCATTAAAGCACGCATCTTTATTTGCCATAACCCGAAGTCATTCTTCCCATCGAATTTTTCGATGTCAAACCTAGTTATAGAACTAGCCATTCTTCTTATACCTTGCTAAAAACCTTGTCAAGTT
The DNA here is from genome assembly GCA_026074375.1 of Tanacetum coccineum. Classification (NCBI taxonomy): domain Eukaryota; kingdom Viridiplantae; phylum Streptophyta; class Magnoliopsida; order Asterales; family Asteraceae; genus Tanacetum; species Tanacetum coccineum. Next base: position 101,690 of record BQNB010005269.1, on the reverse strand, counting down.
GTTTCTTAACCAACTTTACCGACAAGTCTCACAAGCCGTGTGCAATATACCCGTTGTTGCTAAAAACCCTTCTTGCAAATCGAATTAATTAGAAGAACCCTAAACCCTCGATCTCGAACAAGCAAACCCGATCGTTAACTTGAAACCCAAATAAACCACGACCGAAACTTGAACTACAAGAACCGACGATTAAACAAAGACATAAGTCAAATACTAATTGTTATAATATTTGAATCCTTTGACAAAAGTTAAAAACTTCATGTCACCTTTGTAATAGTATCTTACGTAAATAAAACAACCAACCTGCTATCACTTTTCTTTTGTATCTTCACGTGGGTTTTAATTAGAACCTTAAAACCAACCTCTCGGCAATCGACCGATCGCTACAATAACTGATTCGAAATCAGAAATCGAACCTCGATACTTCGAACGACTCAAAACCTCGATTTAGCACTCGATCTTCGGAGACCACGACTAACCTATGGCTCTTGATACCACTTGTAGGACAATTACGACAACAAACCCGAACTTCGATCGCGGAACGCTAGATCGCGAGTTGTATCGAGCACAAGTAGCAAACGCGATAGACTACAAAGAACCGACAAATATATGTACACGTTATACACTCATACCAAACCTTTATTAAATCCCTAATAAAGCTATTACAACGAGGAGGGAGAATGAATAACTAGCATCCCTCCTCATCCTTATTTATAGAGATAAGGGGGTAGAAAACTTTCCTAAATCGAATAGGAAACTCCTTGCCTTGCAAGGCAGGCTAAATAATTCCTAGTTATGGTCTATTCCTAATCTAAATTACAATGTACACTTAACCCCTTAACTTTTGTTTAAGTTTATTCATAATATACAACAGTTATTGTGTGTGTGTTTATTATTTTATATTTAAGTTTTAAGTGTGTGGGTATTCAGTGGGGTGTATTTTATATAAAGTGTGTATTTTAATGAAGGGTGAGTTTTAAAGTTGCCATTACGATTGAAAAATGAGTTGTAGTGAGTTAAGTGAGAGGATAGAGAAAACTGATTTGAACATCCAGCATTAGTACACTGTAAGGCAAAATAGGAAAGGGTTAGGTTATAAGGCCCCCCTAAAACACCATTTGTACCTCCCTTATGTTTTTTGCGTTTTTTATTTTTTTAAAATTTTTAAATTTTTTTTAATTTTTTATAATTTTGTTTATGTTATAAAACAGTGAAACGAAAAGTGCGGAAAAAAATATTAAGTTTAACAAGTCAAAAGTACTAAACTGTCAAAAAAATACAAAACAGAAACTAATAAAAAATTGTGTTGCACTGTAAACAGAGAGACATCCGTACTTTTTATGAGCTAGAGGGGTAAGAGCCCCAGGTGTCATAACACCATAACATCAAAATAACACTGTCACATCAGCTTTAAAACCATAACACCAACACCCAAAAAAACCCTCTAACCATAACACCATATTAACATCACTTTTTGGGACCCACTAATTTTTTTCCCTCAATTTTAAAACTAACTAAATTCATTTCATTCATTAAAAATTAAAATTAAAATACTAAAAGAAATTACATTCGAAATTAAAAAAAAATTACATTTGAAATTTAAAAAAATAAAAATTCGAAAAAAAAATCTACTCATCGTCTTCGGTTTCGTCGTCGTCGTTGTTGTTCGAAGGCGGCGGCATTTGCAATCGTAATTTTGTTTGATGGCTTCTTTTTGCAAGTTGATATAATACGCGTCGTCATCCGATAAATCCTTTATGCTAGGGCGAGAAATCTCAACTCTTCCAAACGCGTTATCGTCCGGTCTTTCTCTTTCGCCACCTTGAACGCCTTTTCGGCGGCTTCCCGTTTGAGACGAAGTTCGTGTGACATAAACTCCCCGAATTGGGACGACGATCTACTCCCCCCGGTGCTCGCCGATGTATCGGATTTGGTTTTTTTCCCGGGGTGTTCTTTACCGGGAGGACGAGGTCTTGCATCGGGACCGAATAACTCTTGGGTGTTAACCGGGGGGACGTGTTCGTCTTCGGTTAAATCAACCGGTGCGGGATCGGGTGCGTCCCATTTTGCGTGCTTTCGCAAAATTTCCCAAGCATCTTCGTGATTAAACGCGTTATTTTTATTCTCGTCGCGATAAATCCCCCGAGCCCGTTTCATCAAATCAACCTCGTTCTCGCCATTTTTTTTCAAACGATTGCACCTTTTGTAGATTGCGTTGAACTTTTGGCAATGCTGGTTCAACGTACTCCATTTGCTTGACAACGCATCCTTGGTACGTTTTTGAAAATTCAACCGATTGAATTCGTTCAAAACCCGAAACCATAACGTGTCCTTCGGTTGTGACCACCCGACATTACGATCCTCGAAAACCGCAACGAAACATTTTGCATGTAACGTTTCCTCCTCCGGTTTCCAACGTAAAGTAATGTCGCCAATCGGTTCGGGCACTTTTTCTTTTTTAGAGGCGCGTTTCATTCGGCCTCTGTGGTTGGGATTCGGTTTGTGTGAGTGAGTTTGAAGATTGGCTTTGGTTTTGTTGTCGGTTTTGGCTTTGTTGAAATTCAAGAAAAGCTTGTTGTTGAGATTCAAAAAAAGCTTGTTGCTCGGGAGTCATCGGAGCTTGGCTAGAAAACCCGGGGAATTGAGAATTCGAGGTAGGCCCGTAACCCTTGTTGGCCGAATTAAGGAGTTGCCAAAACGAGCCTTCGTTGGGAAAATCGAACATTTTTTTTGCTAATGAATGTGTATAAAGATTGAGTTTGAATTGGAAGATGTGTGAAAAAATATATATGGAATGGGAATATATATAGTGAGTAAAAAAAATTTGAAAAAATAATTTTTTTTTTGAATTAAAAAAAAACAAAAACAAAAGTAGCCGTTGTTACATTTTTTTCAAAAAAAAAATGTTTTTTTTACTAAAGTGCAGCCGTTGCTGCGTTTATGGGTTAACACCGGCACCAACGCCGTGCCCCTCACTCACTCTCCTATGTGATAACGCCGGAAACGGCGTTGGTTTGGCACCCAACGCCGCTACCGTACCGTGTCCTCTAACAATAAAACTGATTTACATAATAAATAATAAAAAAATGCGAGAGAAAAATTGTGGTTGTATTTGAGAAGTAGTTACGTCATACATATTCTGCTCATACATCATCATCATCCTCTTTTCTATCCAAAATCTTTCTCAAACAAACTTGTTCTTCGAATACACAAACTTGACATACTATTTGTATCACTCACTTTTTGCAGCAGGTATTTTCTTCCATTTTTTAACAAACTTATTTCATAAATGTAGCTCCGTGTTTGGCATTGCGTTTTTCATTAATTGACTAGTCTTTTATGTGTTTGGATGATTCGATTATTAGTTCCTTGTTGCAACTAAAAATTTACATGTATATATTAAATTTAAAACTAGCAGTTTTAGTGTAGGTCCAATAAAGAGGGGAATGATTGCCAAATATTATGGTGGTGTTTCGGATTGCGTATTTTTTGCTTCTGCTTATGGCTTACGAGCACCTTCCTATATGCTTATTTAAAAGTGCTTCTTTTAATAAATTAATTTAGCATTTTTAAGCGCAATAAGGCAGCAAACCATTGGTGGTATCACTCCCCCAGTCACCGCAAATGTCCAATTCACCAGTCAAGGAGGAAATTTGTAGATATAGGTCTTGGGTTCAATCCCAACCACTGGCTAAAGGTCACTAGAAGCTAAGTGGTCCGGTCCGTGGAGCGACTCTTAACGTGCTTGGTGAGCCTGTTGATAGATAACTTAGGTCCTGTATCTGTATTTGGCGGAGTTGGTGAACTGACTCGCGAAGGAAATGATCTTTACATCCAAATGGAAGAATCCGGAGTAATTTATGAAAAAAATATTGCAGAATCAAAAGTGGCTCTAGTTTACGCTGAGTTGGCACCCATAACGGGGTGCATGGGTCAAGGTTTCCCCCCCAATTAAACCTTTTGGAGAATGAGGCAGCAAGCACTAAAAATATGCAAATACCAAACACCCTCTATGTATAGGAAGTGGGGAGCAATTGTCAATTTATACCGATTGCATAGGGAACTTGAGGAGAACATATCCGCTAGCTTGTTAAACAGTCACATAAACTGATTATTTTATTATAACAACGCCAGACAGAATGTACATCCAAGCGCTATCTCCTAACTGTTATTTTAGAAATGAATATATATCATATCATCATGTTCAAACGCAATGCTAAACACCCCTGAAGTTTCATGGCTCTATGACTGTCAAATACTCAAATATCTTCTTGCGTGCAATATTTGGATTTAAATACAAAAAAAGTTATTTTTCTCCATAAAAAGGTGAAATTTGGGTAGGTTTGTCTTTTGTGTGTTCTGCCTTTTTCTCGTTGTCTGGCTTGATTTATGTTTCGTGTTATTTAACATTCGCAGGTGGTATCTAATCATCTATAACGTGGTTGTGTAGATGATTGGGTATTGTTGAAGGGATAATGGCATTACTGACCCATCAGGTTCAGGTACAAAAATGAAGTTGCTTTATTAAAACTTTTTATGGTCAGATATTGTTAGCTTTGGTAAATTTAGCATTTTGTATTTCTTGTCGAATACAACTAATATAGTTATATAATGGGTATGGGTTACTTGTAGCTGATATTCTAATAAAGCTTCTAATTTTAATTTATTTTGTAGTGTTCATACGCTGCTTCAAGACCTCCATCTTGGAAACGAGAGATCAAGTCGAAGCAACTTTTAGCAGCGTTTCTAAAGTTTAAAAAAGCAGATTTAGTTTTATTGAAGCACACTTCACGTTTATGGTAATAACTCATGTTTATTCTTTCACATTTGATCGTCCCTTTATATATTATGGTTCTAATTCAAAGAAAGCTTTTGACGTATTTATTTCTAAATACAGCGTAACGTATCCACAAATTCTTGGATCAAACCGGAAATCCTTAATCTTATCATCCTTAAAAGGTGGTATTCAAGATAGTAAAGAAACCTTAAATGATGAACCAAAGGTGCAAAACATTCAACCACCGGTTACCTTAGAATCAAATGGGACCATAGCAGGGTCTGCAGCAGTGCAGAACATGTTTAAAAGTTGGTTGACACTGTTACGAAAGCCTTCACCATGTCAAGTATCAGTAGGAATACTAGAGGGGCCATTTTTGAAAACAGTTGAAGCAGAGAACAAGATCGAAATTACTGAAAGCGGCGAGACGTCAAAAAAAGTTTGGTCAGACTTTCTGGGTTCGCATGCAACAATAAAAATACCCGCGATGTGTTTGTAAGCAGCTCTGATATTACTCGCATCTGATTGTTATCTAAATTAGTTTGGGTTAAAATATGTGTTAAGCATTTACTTTACAAACATCGGACTAAAATACGTGCAATGGTTTCAGTTTTTCGACTTTTCCTGTTTGTTTTTTGAAAGACATACAATCTCGTATTACTAGTTATAGTATTGAAAGTGAAGTTGTCATTCTATGACCTGTTTAAACATTAGTTTCTTCACCGCTTGGGGAGGGGAGGGGGGAGGGGGGGGGGGGGGGGGGTACACGAAAGGTATAGAAACATTTGATCAAATAGGTTTTTTTCTACACGGTAGGCTAAGGTGTAAAGGTGAAACGAAACAATTTTTAATTGGTGAGGAAAAAGAAAAGAATGGCTCAGCAGGTTGTTCTAGGGGTATCTTTACTCTAAAAATAAGAGTAAGCAAAAGGGTTACACGGGGGTTAACTAACCAATGTAGTTAGTTAATATTACGACATGTAGGCTTTTTGGTTTAATCCTAGAAATTTACCAGTCAAGCATGTTACTCCATCTAAATCCATAGTACTCATTATTGAGCTCTCGAGTGATATACCAGGCCAAGTTCTAAAGTCCACTACATCACCGGCACACTCATATTTTTGTGGAATTTTAGTAAGCAATTGGAAACGGATAGGCTTAATTCTCACAAATAGACATTAAGGGTTATAGTGCGCTAGGTAATGTAACTAGTAATTTTTCACAAAAAGTTATGCTAAATTCTTTTTTTTTAAATTTGATCCATTTTTAAGCATGTTAGCATTTTATTTGTGAAAATGAGAACAAGTACGTTCTAATTCTTTATCCCCCCACTTAAATATACAACGTCCTCGTTGTATAGGACCAAACAGTAAAAATAATATGGCCAAAGGAAATGAGAGGAAACTTCCTGATAGTTTGACTCCGGATGGTTCTCCATTTTGGAGTGTTTGAGCTAAAAAGAGTGTTGACGGGGCTTTCGAATGCCCAAAGAGAGGTTCAACACGAGGTATGTTTCAGACTTACATTAAAGTCGGGGCTTTATTTACAACCAAGGTCCTAAATAAAACTTAGAAGACGGCATGCAATTCGTGCTTCCGCTAACCGACAATACAAGCAACAATTAAAAACAACTGTACAGGTTACAATACGCCGTATCCCAAACCCTAGGATATGACGTATGTAAACCTGTGAATACAATTAAATACTGGAATTTAAATACTAAAATTAAAGACTAATAATTTTCTAGACATGCATACGCCATATCCAGAGGGGTTCGATATGCCGTATGTATGTCTGGGCAGACAGACTCAATATAAAATTAAAATTCAAACAATTTAAATGCGACAAACAATTAAAGACATAATCGGGTTGTCTTTCAGGGAGCACTTTTGTTTCAGCAGGTCTTTAAGTTCGACCTTTTTCACACACTTTACCTCGTCGCTTCATTTAGTTCGACCAGCTCGTTTTCTTCCTTGTTGATGGACCCACCGTAGTATTTCTTTAATCTATGTCCATTGACTTTGAAGCTGAAACTATTTTTATCGGTGATTTCCACGGCTCTATATGGATACATAGTTTTTACAGTGAATGGTTCGGACCATTTTGATTTGAGTTTCCCTGGGTGTAATCTGAAGCGAGAGTCAAATAGTAGAACTATGTCCATAGCTATGAAGTTTTTATCCCCTCGCAGTCTCGAGCCGTACCACTTTTTTTTCTTTTCCTTATAGATCCGGGTGTTCTCGTATGCCTCGTCTCGTTACTCCATAAGTTCATTGAGTGCCATGAAATGATTTTTTGCAGCAGTCGTGAGATCCATGTTACATTGTTTTAATGCACAATAGGGTTTATGTTCAACCTCTACCGGTAAATGACAGGTCTTTCCATAAACTAATCTAAATGGGGTACATCATGTTGGTGTTTTGTGGGCGGTCCTGAATGCCCATAATGCATCGTTGAGCTTTTCTGACCAGTCCTTCGCGGTTTTATCAAACTGATGTCCAAGATACGTTTGACTGGCTTGTGGTTTACCTTATCTGCCCAGTAGTTTGGGGTGATAGGCCATAGATATTTTATGAGTCACACCGTATTTTCCAGAGCTTTTTCTAATTGAGAATTGCAAAAGTGTGTTCCCCTATCACTTATTAGAGCTTTAAGAACCCCGAATATGGCAAATAACCCTTTCAAGAATTTCACCACTCACGGCATGTTTGTGGGCAGGTTCTTGGAGCTTTCCACTATTTTGACACATAGTCTACCGCCACCAAGATATATTTATTACCCCTTGAGTCAGGAAAGGGTCCCATAAAGTCAAGTCCCCAAACGTCAAATACGTCACATACTTGTATGTTGTTTTGTGGCATTTCGTTTCGGGAGGATATGTTTCCTGACTTTTGGCATGCGTCGCATTTTGAAACGTAATCTTTTGCGTCTCTGAAGATACTAGGCCAAAAGAATCCAGATTCGTAGACTTTTTCTTTGGTTATTGAGCATTGTGATGCCCTCCGGTATGGTAATGAATGGTTGTAGTGAGCGGAGGATTTCAGGATTTAGTTACCGGCGATACATCTTCTCATAATGTTGTCGGGGCAAAGCCTAAATGCATAAGGCTCATCCCAGAAGTAGTACTTTACTTGAGAAAAGAATCGTTTCCTATTTTAAGAAGTCCATTTGGGAGGTATTACTTTTTCGACAATGTAGTTGACGTAATCTGCGTACCATGGTTCATCGTTGTCGGGAGTAGTTTTTAATACCATAAGGTGCTCATCGAAAATTCATCGGCGATTTCATTTATGTAATATCAATATGTTTGGATTTTTAAGCTAGACAAGTGATTCAGAGGCAAATGTCTCTGCTCTTTTTTATCTTTGATTTCAATGTCGAATCCTTATAAAAGAAGAACCCATCTGATGAGTCTTGGCTTGGCATCCTCTTTACTAAACAAATACTTCAAAGCAAAATGATCAGTGTAGACAATAGTTTTTGATAAAATAAGATAAGGACAAAATTTATTAAAAGAAAAGACAACTACTACGAGCTCTTTTTATCAGTTGTAGTTGTAGTATGCTTGGGCATCGTTAAGGGTCTGCTAGCATAGTAGATGGGTGTTAAAAAATTTCAATCTATCCTTTGTACCCAAGATGTATACGGCAAAGTCGCTAGCATCACACATTTGTTCAAAAGAAGATATTCAATTAGGGGATATTATGACAGGTGCAGAGGAAGTTTTTCTTTTAATCCATAAATCTTTTTTGCAACATCAGAAAAATCAAACTTGCATCTTTCATTATAAAAGTGGGTCATAGGTTTAGAAATAGCTGGAAATCCTGTCAAGGAGATTATTCTTAAATTGAATCTACCTGATCACAGGTCGATCCTCACGGATTCAAAGGTTACTCCAACCAAACACAGTCGAACGACAAAGCCATATTCGTCCCCCACACTTATTGTTAATTATTTTATTTTAGGAATATATAAAGATGGACGTGGAGGTAACTGGTTCCAGCAGACTCACAAGATTCATAGCCACTTGCTCATACTCAACCGACATTTATAAAGACATCATGAAAGCTCAAATACATGTTTCAAGACTTCCGCTACTCTGATAACATACATCCTTCTTGAAGCGACAAAGTGTTAAAGTTAAAGAACTTCAAGAAAGATGCATCATTAAAGCTTTCAAAGTTATCATATCAAGAAAAGTATGAGCATGTCGGTCCAAAGTTACAAGATCACAAGATGGCGAGATTACAAGACAATTTAAAGAGATTATGCTTAGTTGATGATCTCAAGAAGTTCAAGATTGTATTCATATCAAGTCAAAGATACAAGTCAAAGCCTAAAGTCAAAGATCAGTACAACATATCACAAGTTAAAGATTGAAGTTAAAGACTACGGACTAAAGTCAAAGCATAGTATGTTAGGTTTAATTGTTTTTGTAAATTGGAGTGACCTCCCTTAGGGGGAGATTGTTAGGAATATGAAAAGTATCGGTCACTTCTAACATAGTTAGTCATTGCTCGTAGATTAATCATATGTAATGTTAGTAAGCTAACTGGGCCAAAGACACATGGAAAGACCATGACTAAGCCTATGGCCGGCCATAGCTAGAAGTATTTATACCCTCTCTACACATGGAGAGGGTGTTGGTTGTTCATTTTCTCACCTAGTAATCTAATTGTTCTTTCTTTTGTTTCTCTCTCTAAGTGTTCATCCAACCATCTCTTTCTCTCTCTAAAAACCCTAAACGAATCCTATACTATATGTGTTAAGATATTCTACAAATAGTGTATTAATTTAGAATCTATTAATACATACTTAAAAACATGATTACTACCTATTTTAGTTGTGTATGTCATCGAATTCTAGAAATGAGGCCTGCCCCATGCTCACATCTTGCTGTGGCTGGAAGAGGACTGCAAATGCAAGATAGCCGCTCAAATAGATGATATAATCTCAACTGAACTTCCATCTCCAACAGATGATCCAGACGGATACAAAGTAGTCACCGAATATATGCTGCATGGACCATGCGGAAATGAAGGACAATATGCTCCATGCACTACAAGAGGGTAAAGCACAAAAACGGTATCCAAAGCATTTTACGCAAGAAGAGGACCATACTTGATGACAATGGTGACCTATTTACCGTCGACGAGTAATAAAGTGTTATGTGAAAAAGGGTAAGTTCACATTCGATAATAGACTGTGGTACCTCACAACCGTTACCACTTTGATGAAATAACTCGCACAATTAACGTCGAATGGTGCAAATCCCAGATCAATGGCTATTATTAAGATACTTACATTTATGTAACCTTAAGTACGGGACCTGATAGAGCAAAACTTATTGTGTCATACAAGAAAATGTCCAAACCGCGCGCGCGCGCGCTAGTGCAACACCAGAGAAAGTGGTAGAAGTCGATGAAATAAAAAAACTATTTAAATTGTAGGTATCTGGCTCCATGTGAGGCTGTTTGGCGCATGCTTTCATTTGATATTCACTACTCCTATCTAGCCGTGATGAAGTTAAATTTCCACATGCCAGAGCAAAACCCAATCCCATTGCGCGATTCAGAAAACGTATTGATATGTGTTTAATTACACATACCAGTTTCCATTTAAAACGAACTTAAAAGAATAAAAACATACCAAAAATACATTGTATTTGTATGTTTGCATTTGTATTGTGCAGGGAACGGATATCTCACAAAAAGACGAAAAGCCAAGCAAAAAGCAACAAATCCAGTCACGGGATGGAAAAGTGTGTGAAGGCGAAGCCCAATCAAAGTCAAGTCAACTCCGAGAAGAAAAAGCAAAGAAAAATATAACTTGAGGGGTCAAAAATGCCAAACCCCTAAGTTATATTAAGGAAACAAAGACAAGGGCTGATTATGCAAATTTGGAAAAGTTCATTTATAAAAAGAAAGGGGAAAAAGGAAATGAAAAGAAGAAAGATGTGGAGGGGCTTTTCTTGTACAAAAGCCAAACATTCCCTTAATCATCTTCAACCTCTCTCTGTCAAAACCCAACTTGTATAAAACTTTTCTCCCGCCAATACCAAAACCAGCCCGCACCTTGTTTTGCTCCCATACTTCTCCTGCAAAATCACTCAACATCCTACCAAATCATTTCATCCACCCTACTTTCCCCCCCCATGTTGGCAATCCCTCTCCATTCCCAAAGCACTTCGATGGCTGAGATTGTCTCCAAAGAAGCTCAAAAGAAATCAAAGGCTGGGATTTGCTTTAGTCTCTCCTCACACAACTAGCACACTTGGATTTATCTCTCCAAAGAAGCACAAGATGCAAGTCCAATACTTCGGCTATATATAGAGCTTCTTGTAAGCCTTTTAGAAAAATAATCTATCTAGTTAGTTTTTAGTTTTTAATTTAACTTAAGCTTATTTTCAGTCATTTACAGCTTTTGCTTTCAGCTTTGTAACATTTCCAAGTTTTAATGCAAATTTGAGTTTTTTAAAGTCACTTTATAATCCCAAGTGTTATGTTTCTGAATTAAGTTGTTTTATGTTCAAAAGCTCTCAATACAGCTTGTTTACAAACTGTTTTTTAAAACTAGGAAACTTAAAAGGCTAAGTATTTAAGAGAATATCCACATACCAAGAAAAAATCACTCTCAAGAAATATACCCAGCTTATGTTATGGATTGATAAGTCCAGTTTGATGGCTTATAGACTCTCACAGCTTGTTCTATGCAAGCTAGAGCTTGGTAGATTCATTGTTTGACACCAGTTTTGAGCAAGGGTGTAGGTAAGTCTCTCTATTTCCCCTTACTTTACTTGTCTACTACGAATTGCTAGTATTTATTCAATTACAACGTTGGTTTTAAGTTTTATACAGCTATACTAATTCAATGCTTATTTAAGTGCTTATTATGGATTGAAAATTGCTTATAAGTGTTTTACTTTGTTATTTGATAATCTGTTTTTACTTAATTTGAAAGAAAAAAGATTTTTAAAAGGTATTTTCAACTAGCAGTACTAACCTCAAGTTAGTACTGCTAGTTCATTTTTAGGACAGTACTTAACTATCACTACTAGCAGTCTAACTCCTAAGTTAGTACTGGAAGTTCACTTTTTGACCATCACTAACTTTAACACTGCCAGTACTGATCTCCAAGTTAGTACTTGCTATCTTAACTGTTAGTACTTGGTTGTTCAACTTAGCTTATCAGCTCTTATTATTTCTACTTGATTTAAGATTTCTTTAGCTTTTTAAAGTAGATTAAGCTTATTTTAGTGTACTGTTTTCAATAGAACTTATTTGTCTTTTCAAAATAATTTTAAGAGTTAATCAGTTTTAGTTTTCTAGCTTATTTATCATTATAGTTTATCCTGGTTGCTTATTCTTATGCTTAAGTGCTTAATTCTTGTTTAATTGTGTTTTGTTAAGGCTAGCAGTACTAACCTTTAGCTAACAGTACTAAGTTATAACTAGCAGTACTAACTCCAAGTTAGTACTGGTAGTTAGTACTGGTAGTACTGTTGTTAGTACTGTTGTGTTTCTCTTGTTTAATTTAGCTTAAATTGCATGCTTAATTTGCTTATTTAGATTTAGATTAGCTTATTTGTCTGTCTTAAGCTAATTGGAGCTTATTTGTGCCTTAGTGTAAAAGTTTTTAGTAGCTTTTATACTTATTCTAGTTTATGTTCTTGTTTAATTTTTTATTTGCTTTCAGTATTAATTCACAAACATTCCTTGTTACATTCAAACACCAATCATCAAATCGTGAATCTCGAATAATCCATTTCTAGCCTCGTTGGGACATAACGACCCGGGAACACTCTATACTGCTTCCGGTTTCTTGATTTTGTGGGTCCTGATCCTTGTTTTATATTTATAGATGTCTATGTCTATCTATATATAATAAGGTGTAAGTTCGCGCGAATCAATTTTTGGCGCCGCTGCCGGGGAGGTTGAAAAAGAATATCGCTACGTATTGACAATTTGTATTTATATCTGTGAATATTTTTCTTCTACAAAAATATAAAAAGTACAAAAATATTTTTCACTTTCTTTTATTAGTATAATTATCATCTAAAAACAAAAAAAAAAAAAAATAAAAAAATCAAAAAATAAAAATTTTTGTCCATAAACAAGAAATAAAATACATAAATTGGTAAAAATACCAAAATATAATATTCTCAATTGAGGTATTATCATAATAACTTCCGGTGAACTTATTGGTTCCCAACTCGAACAAAAGATTTAAAACTTGCCATTTGTGTCTCTTACGATATACGGCTCACCTTGAAAAGTTGAACAAACTATAAAGTGGGTATAAGGAGGGTTGTTCCTTGGAACTACGACCCGAAAGGAGAAATAAGCTTCGCGCTATTCCTACTCCTCCGCTCACCTGTGCGTTTATCTTTTTGAGAGCTACCGTGAAGTAAGTAGATTATTTGGTTTAAGTTGTCTTATCTCATTGTCCGTAAAATACATTGTGAATAAATCATCAAAAAAAAAAAAAAAAAACCAAAAAAAAAAAAATTTGTAAATTTTCTTTTTATATTTCTATTTTTGTGCATGCGCACTCGTTCTCAAGCCCGTAACATACGACAACGCAATCCAACAAACTTCGTTGAATCATCCAACCTTGAGAAACTTGATAATCTCCATAGTTACGATGTCTGATATCGTACTATGGCGGCAATTGCTCGAAGCCCCCACCGAGGGGTACTAGGATGCGATCGGTATTCCGTAAATCACCGCGAATAACTTTGAAATCAAGCCATGTCTTCTGTATCGTTCCAAAAACAAAGCAATTTTTTGGAAATGATAAAGAAGAACCCAATCTCACATAGCCGTTAATTTCAACAAGATCACTTCTCTACGATGAAGATTCCAAACGTAACCAAATACTCGGTTAAACTTATGCTTTTCCCATTTTCTCTCGAAGGGGCAGCCCGGATATGGCTAGAAAAAGAACCCCCTCGGTCGATTGAAACATGGGATGATCTTGTTACGAAATTTATTAACAAATTCTTCCCTCCCTCTAAAACGACAAATCTCAGAAATGAAATCACGAGATTTCAGCAAAAATTTGATGAGACATTTTGTGAGGCTTGGGATCGTTTCAATGATCTTTTAAGGGGAAGCCGCAACATGGGTTTTCAGAATGCATCAACTCGATACATTCTTTAAGCCCTAAACTCAACTGATCAAGATTCATTTGAACTCTGCTGCTGAGGAATATACTAGACAAAATGCCTCGAGAATGTTTAAAAATCATCGAGAGCAAGTCTAAGGTACGTCAATCAAGAAACAAAGCTGTTGTAGCTAAAATGAGTACAAGCTCTTCCACCCCAGCAATCTCATCTGATGTTGCTGAACTCAAAGACATGGTTCGGGCATTGATTCTCGACAGAAAGAACCAAACCCACTTCCGCCCCCGTAAAAGCGGTTGAACAAAGTTGTGTAACTTGTGGGGAAGGTCATGTTATCCTAAACTGTCCAGCACTAATAGAACATTTACATGACAATATCCAAGAGTATGTGTCCCAAGCCCGCTGCGGCCAATTTCAAACCAGCTAATTCTAGGTTATTTTTATCGACCTCCGATGATCTCAAATCAAAATTCGAAACCTCCGACTGGAGTTCCTCCTATTCAAAGCCTCATGCAAATAGTCAAAAACAATCTCAACCGAGGAAATAACTTCAATCAAACAGAGAAACATTTCAACCAAGGTCAGATGATCGACCTCCGTCAATCAACCCAGATAGCTACATCAGGACCTACTCCCAGACACACGGATTTCAAAAACAGATTTTGAAAGATATGGTCACAGCCAATATGCCGTGTTGAGAAACATACAAAACCAAGGTCAAAACCTGCATCCCAAATGGCAAATTTGACTGACATGCTTTCAAAATTTGTTACTGCTAATTAACAAACTTCTACTTCCTGTTCTGGAACTCTTCTTGTAAACACGTTACCGAACCGCAAAGGAAGATTTAAAAAGGTATCACATTACCCGAATGGTGCTATACCATCCAAGGACCGGAAACAATAATTCATGACATCCGAGGTTACAAGGGAACACAATGCTTCCTGCTAATAACGGAAGCACCGAAGACGTCAACCCCCTGTGTGTTCAAATCAGTCTGTAAACCAAATCCTGAGACAAAAGTTTCTCCTGTTAAACTCCAATTCCTAAAGCATCAATTCCATCTTCCCATCAAGAAGAAATAAGAAAGGCGCAAGGAAAATACTAACGAACAATGAGAAATTCTATGAAATCTCCAAAGATATTTATTTCGAAATTAGCTTTTTGGATGCTTTGGACTATTATTGCCTAAATTCGCAGCTCAACTTTTAAAAGCCTTAATACCGAACAAGAGAATTGAGTGAAATGGCCAAATGAACGAAACATGTCTCGGCGGTCATCCTTAACAAGTTGCCTAAAAAACTTGAGACCCCAGGCAGATTCCCTATCCCATGATGTGATTTTCTGGCATAACACATGCATGCCTTGTCCGATCTCGGTGGCAAGAGCATCAATTCTAAGGCCCCCCCGTATTCCGTGTGGAAGGATCTCCTCTTCGAGCCTTACCCCAACATTATGCATGACGCTAGAGCTAGTGGAACCGTATCAATCGGCTACAACCAATCGGTATCGCCAAAGACGTCCGTGTGTTGGTGGGAAAGTTCCAATTTCCAGCCGATTTTATGGTTGTTGAATTTGAGCCAGACCCTCGAGTACCTCTAATTCTCGGGAGGTGTTTTCTGAAAACTAGTCGTGCATGAATCGATGTGTACGAAGGTGAAATTACCCTTCGTGTTGGCAAAGAGCCTGTAACTTTCATCAACCTAGATCAAAACCTTCGAGGTACACAGGCAAATTCAATCATAATGACAGGCAACCGGATGACGTCATTGATCTGCCTAGTTAAGAATACTCGCAAGAGGTCTTAGGTTTTTCTGATTCCTACATACGGAAGATCCTTCCTCCAGATTCTCCGTGCTTTGATCCTATAGCAGCTAATTCATCTCCGACCTTAACTCCATTGGAGAAAGTGACTTTTCTACTGTTCGAGGAAGCAAATGCTTTTCCTGCTCTAGATGATGATACAACTCACCGAAGTTGAGTTTTCAACATATTATGATCACGACGGGGACATTCTCACCCTAGAAGCATCTTGGAACAATGAACACACGACTCCTATTCCAAATCAAGGAGGATTGTTCACATCAGAAACCCAAGAAGAAACAAACTTTGGAAACCAAACTGTTAAATCCTTCGATTGATGATCCGGCCAGAGGTTGAACTCAAAGACTTACCTCCCCAGTCCTTGAATACGCATTCTTGGAAGATTGACAACCAATTACGCATTCAAACATTGCTAAAGATTAAGTTTGGGGAGAAAGCCCGATCTGATCAAGTCCTTAAGTCCCACAACGAGCCATCGCTTGGAAAATATCCGACATTCAGGATTAACCCAGAATTTTGTACCCCAAATTCAATGGAAAGGACTATAAACCTGCCAGTTCAGCAACAGAGAAGGTTAATCCAAAAATCTCCACGATGTCATCAAAAGAATGAAGTTGAAAAACTTCTTCTTGAACGCAGGATTAATTTACCCATCTCCGATAGTCCATGGTCAGCCCGATACATTGTGTGCCAAAAAAGGGGGGGATTTACCGTTGTTCAAAATGACAAGAAAATGAGTTGATCCAACTCGATTGTTACCGTGGCGGGTATGCATTGACTAATACGCAAGTTAAATGAGCCACCCGTAAAGACCACTTTCCCACTCCTTTATCGATCAAATGCTCCAGAGATTAGTTGGAAACAGTACTATTGTTTCCTTGATGGATTCTCGGGTATTTCCAAATTCCCATTGACCCTCGTGATCAAGAAAAGACCACATTTACTTGTCCCTACGGAACGTTTGCCTACCGTCGCATGCCTTTCGGCTTATGCAATGCACCGGGCACGTTCCAAAGGTGTATGTTTGGCCATCTTTCACGACATGGTTGAAAGACAATGGAAAGTCTTCATGATGACTTCTCGGGTCCTATTGGGATTCCTTGAAAACTGCCCTCTCCCGTCTGAGAAAATGTTGCAAAGATTGTAAGACACCAATTGTGTCTTAACTGGAGAAGAGCCATTTTAGGGTCAAAGAAGGCATTGTCCTCGGGGCCATAAAATTTCTAAAAATGGATTGAGGTTGACAAAGCAAAATAGAAGTCAATAGCCAAATTACCTCATCCCACCACTGTCAAAGGAGTAGGAGTTTTCTTGGTCATGGCCGGTTTTTTTACCGGAGATTCAAAAGGAATCTTCCAAAATATCCCGACCATGACTCATCATTACTCGAAAGAATACGCCATTCATGCTTTTTCTAATGAATGCAATGCATCGCAAGCCTTTCCAAACGTTAAAGAATAAACTTACGGAAGCTCCAATCTTGATTGCCCCAAACTGGGATCTACCATCGAACTTATTGCGATGCAAGTGAATTAGCGCCATAGGGGCATGTTTTGGGGCAACGTCATGAAAACACTTTGGCCTATCCATTAATTCTATCAAGACAATGATCGAGGCTCAATCTAATTACACCACCACGGAAAAGGAAATGATAGCCGTGGTGTACCATTCCGAAAAGTCCGATCTTATATTATCATGAACAAAAAGCATATGGCAACGGACCATTCCCTCTCAATTCTCTTTTTGGCCAAAAGGTCTAAAGCGAGATGCACCGATGGGTTCTCCCTCCTCCAAGAATTTGAATTTAAAAAGTTCTTGAACACATAGGAGCCGAAGAACCTCGCAGCCGATTCTTCTGTCCTGATTAAAAAAACCCGTATGAAAAACGTTCTCATACCTAAGAGATTAATGAAACTTTCCTCTCGAGACGTAAGTACGGTGACTTTTCGAGGTGATTCTAGCACCCGGTGGTTTGCGCGACACTTGCAAATTACCACGCGGGTAACTTCGTTGGTGAAGGGCATGTCCAACCCAAACAGAAAAATAATTCTTCAAGGACGTGAAACATTATTTTTGGGATGCCCCTTCTTGTTTGAAAATTTGTGCAGATCGAAGTGATCAGGCGATGTTGCACGGCAAGAAGCTCCTCGACATTCTCGGGCGTGCACAATGGACCCACCGGGGACATCATGTGCAAACCTAACCGCCAAAAAGATCTTTGATTCCGGCTTCTTTGCCCACCATTTACAAGGATGCCCACGAATTTGTCAAAACTGGACATCGTGCCAACGACAAGGTAAAACTCCGCAAACGGGATGAAGATGCCTCAAAACCCATCCAAGTTTGTGAAATCTTGACGGTTTGGGGGCATTACTTTATGGGCCCGTACCCGTCTTCAAGAGGGAACAAATAATTCTCGTGGCCGTTGACTACCTGTCAATATGGGTTGAAGCCGAAAGGCGCATCCCCACATGATGCCGAGAGTCGTTTGCAACATTCCTAAAATCTCTCATCGCCAGATATGGTGGCCCCTCGAGCTATCATAAAGTAGATCGCGGAACTCCATTATGCAATGACCAATTTGCAAAGGTCGGGCAGAAATATGGAGTCACCACGTCTCTCCACCGCATATCATCACAACAAGTGGCAAGTCGAGGTGGTCAAATCGTGGTTTGAAACACATTCTTGAAAGGACCATAGGTAAAAACCGTGCTTCTTGGTCCGGACCAAACTAGATGAATGCACTATGGCCTTCCGCACGAGCATACAAAAGCACCCATCGATTACACCTTACAAGCTTGTGTATGGAAAGGCATGCCATCTTCCGATCGAGCTTGAGCACAAAGCCTATTGGGCCTTGAAACAAGCAAACTTTGATCTTTCTACTGCGGGTGATCACCGGAAAGTTCAACTCAATGAACTTAACGAACTTCGTGATCATGCCTATGAGAACTCATTGATCTATAAGGAAAAAACAAAGAGAATCCATGACTCCAAGATCAAAAATCGCGTTTTCAACGTCGGTGATCGAGTCCTCCTCTTTAATTCAAGATTGAAGATTTTCTCGGGCAAACTAAAATCCCGTTGGAGTGGACCATTCACCATCACTCAAGTCTTTCCTTACGGCACTGTTGAGCTATCTCAAACCAACGGGCCGAATTTCAAAGTGAATGGTCATCGTGTTAAGCACTACTTTGGAGGGGACGTACCACAATTGGTAGTCCCAGATCTCCAAACATTCCCTAATGTCCAATAAATTCAGGTGACGGGTCAAGCATAGCGACCCTAAACAAGCGCTTCGTGGGAGGCAACCCATGCTTATCCGTAGTTGTAATTGTATGAATAAGTGTTGTTTGTTGTGTGAGATAGCTTGTCTTTTCTATCACCCGTGTTTCGTGTTGTTGTTGTTTATTGTCCAGGATTACCCGGATTGTGAAGGCTCTCGTACTCTCGGTTTTGTCTATTCGATCACTCGAGCTTCAAATCCTCAGCTTCATTTTGGGAATCCCGATATCCTAATCTAATCGACTAACGTTTTATCTTTTGGCACACTTCATAAACGGCCTTAGGATAACGTAGTACCCTTCAAAACATCGAGGACGATGTTTAGTACTAGTTTGGGGGGTATCTTCGATTTGATTGTTGCCTGCAGCATTGTTACCACGTAATCCCGTATTTTCACCAAAATTTTTGCAAAAATACCAAAAAAAAAAAAAAAAAAAAAAATGAAAAAAATTTAAAAACTTTTCAAAAATAAAATAAGTGTTTTGTCACAGTTTTGACTTTTCTTTTGGGTAGAATGAGAATAATTTTTGACTCGATCGGGCGTATTGAGCCCTAGCTAGTTCCTTCAGGCCGAGCTTTCACGAATTCTATTGCTTTGAATTTTAAAAAGGTGAAGACAAAAATAACTAGAGTTAAATATAAGTTTATGTGTTAAGCAAGATTCGTCTCAAAACTTATATGAATAACTTGTGTTCTTTTTCTCCCATAAGCTTCTAATCCACCTAATCATACGTGCTTGTTCAACTAAGTCAATCGATGTTTTCAGAAAAAGCTTCAAATTTGTAACTTGAGTCTTTAAAAGCAAGGTTTCGAAAGATAAAATGCCAAAGAAGCATGAATGAAGTATGAATGCAAAAATGCACGAATATTGTAATTATGCCAATGAAGCATACATTTGATCATATGGAGCTAGTAAAAGATGTGTCGTGATATCCCACTCCGCTAAAACAAGAGGTGGGGGTTCAAACTAAGACGTTTTACTTCTAGGGATTTGGTGTGTTGTGATATCTCACTTGGAAGAAAGGTCTAGGTGAGGGTTCAAACTAAGACACCGATCCTTAGCCATATTAGGAAGAAGGTGTTGATGTGATTTCCCACTACGCTAGCAACGGGGTGGGTTTTCAAACTAAGAACACCGGTCGTTGGTTGTGATATCCTACTAGGGAGCGAGGCCTAGGTAGGTGTTCAAACTAAGCAACACATTCCTAGCTTTAAGAACTTATGAAAATGATAAATATGTTGCAAAAAGTTTCTATTGGTTTAAAATCAAGTACAAGTGCCTATTAAGTTGTTGCATTGAGTCGAAGATTCCAACTTAAAATATGACTATGAAAATAATTGATCTATGTTGAAACTAGCACGACACATTCAAAAACATAGTATCCATGTGGGAGTAAAAAGTTCACAAGTCATAAGTATGAGGCTTACATCTAAACTTATATCAACAATGATTCTTGTTAATTGCTTGGTTTAGAGCTTGTGAAAAATCGGGACGATGAAATTAATCCGGTCAGGACACTTCCGTGATTATTCTAGGAACGTTTCTCATTCTATGATCCCATTGTTGATAAATAAAGAAAGTCAAACATGTATAAAAAAAAATGAAAAATTCAAAAAAAAAAAAAAAAAAAAAAAAAATTTTCTAAAAAAGAATTATATTTTTTTGACTTTTTTATAATTTTTTATGAATTAAAAACGATTTTAATGAAATTAAATTTTTTAAAAATACTAAACTAATTATAAAAATTCTAAAAAAATTAGAAAAAGTAGCTTGAACAATACTGGATCTAATAAAAATAAGCAACTTTTACAAAACCACTTTTTTTATAAACCAAAAATAAGTGATATGTGCTTAATTACACATATCTTTTACCTCTAAAAACGAGCTTAAATGACCAAAAACAGACAAAAACTGCCAAATATATGTTTGTTTTGCATTTGTATTGTGCAGGAACGGATATCTCACAAAAAGACGAAAAACCAAGCAAAAAGCGACAAAACAGGACACGGGATGGAAAAGTGTGTGAAGACGAAGCCCAATCAAAGTCAAGTCAACTCCGAGAAGAAAAAGCAAAGAAAAATATAACTTGAGGGGTCAAAAATGCCAAACCCCTAAGTTATATTAAGGAAACAAAGACAAGGGCTGATTATGCAAATTTGGAAAAGTTCATTTATAAAAGAAAGAAAGGGGAAAAAGGAAATGAAAAGAAGAAAGATGTAGAGGGGCTTTTCTTGTACAAAAGCCAAACATTCCCTTAATCATCTTCAACCTCTCTCTGCCACAGCCCAACTTGTATAATCTCTTCCCGCCAATACCAAAACCAGCCAGCACCCTGTTTTGCTCCCATACTTCTACCCTGCAACACTCCATCATCCACCCTACTAACCCCCCAGCTTTATAAAGTCCATGTTGGCAATCCCTCTCCATTCCCAAAGCACTTCGATGGCTGAGATTGTTTCCAAAGAAGCTCAAAAGAAATCAAAGGCTGGGATTTGCTTTAGTCTCTCCTCACACAACTAGCACACTTGGTTTTATCTCTCCAAAGAAGCACAAGATGCAAGTCCAATACTTCGGCTATATATAGAGCTTCTTGTAAGCCTTTGAGGCAATCAATATATCTATCTAGTTAGTTTTTAGTAATTAATTTAACTTAACTTATTTTCAGTTATTACTTTCAACTTGTAACATTTCCAAGTTTTAATGCAAATTTAAGTTTTTAAGTCAATTTATAATCCCAAGTGTTAAGTTTCTGAATTGAGTTATTTTATGTTCAAAAGCTCTCAATATTGCTTGTTTACAAACTGTTTTAACTAAGTGAGCTTAAAAAGTTAAATAGTTAAGAGAATATCACACCAGTCACTCTCAAAATTACCTCAGCTTATGTTATGGATGATAAGCCAGTTCTGGATGGGCTTATGGACTCTCACTAGCTTGCTTTATGCAAGCTAGAGCTTGTAGATTCATTGTTTGACCCTGTTTAGAGCAAGGGTTTTGTAAGTCTATCTCTCTTTTTCTTATTATTCTTACTTTCAGCAGAACTGCTTGTTTTAAGTTTATACTGCTAGACTAATTCATGCTTATTTGAGTGCTTATTATGGATTGAAAATTGCTTATAAGTGTTTTACTTTGTTATTTGATAATCTGTTTTTAATAATTTTGAACTAAAAATGATTTTTGGAAATGTTAAATGCTGTTTTAAACAAGCAGTACTAACTCCAAGTTAGTACTGCTAGTTCATTTTTAGGACAGTACTAACTTCACACTAGCAGTACTAACTCTAAGTTAATACTGGTAGTTCACTTTTTGGAACAGCACTAACTTAACACTACCAGTACTAACTCCAAGTTAGTACTGTTAGTCTTAACTGTTAGTACTGGTTGTTCAACTTAGCTTATCAGCTTATTATTTCAGCTTGTTTAAGATTTCTTTAGATTTTTAGAGTAGATTAAGCTTATTCTAGTGTACTGCTTTCAGTAGAACTTATTTGTCTTTTCAAAATAATTTTAAGAGTTAATCAGTTTTAGTTTTCTAGCTTATTTATCATTATAGTCCATTCTGGTTGCTTATTCTTATGCTTAAGTGCTTATTTTGGGTAGTTAACCTCCTGTTTAGCTTATTTGCTTATTTCCTGTTTAACCTTGGCTCTTGATACCAATCTGTAACACCCCCAAATTGGGTCGCAGCGGAATAAGGGTTAGGGGCGTGTTACTTCATAGATCAATAACACAAGATATATATATAGAACGACCAAAATGTCGTTTAAAACCGATACATTGGATATAAGAAAGAATTTGTTACAAAAGCCCGAAGCTTCACTTGTTCACTTGTTTAAATTACAAAGATTTCAAGCCCATAACAGATATACAAAATGTAATGCGACAAAATCTTTAATGCATGATATCCAAATCAAAACTACCAATGTATCCCTTGCACCTCGTGCTTATTGACCTCCTGAAAAACATTGCTTTAAAACGTCAACAATAATGTTGGTGAATTCATAGGTTTGATAAATCGTATATTGTAGGACCACAAGATTTTCCAAGTGTATGATAATGCAACAGATGCAGACATCATATAAATGTAATTACGTTGCCCTAAGCTCATGACACTGAAGCTCGACATAAATGAATACCATATAAATGGCCTACATTGCCCGTGATAATGTTCTAACCCGTGAAAAAGAATATCGCTACGTATTGACAACTTTTGTTTATATCTGTGAATATTTTTCTTCTACAAAAATATAAAAAGTACAAAAATATTTTTCACTTTCTTTTATTAGTATAATTATCACCTAAAAACAAAAAAAACAAAAAAAAGTGTCCATAAACAAGAAATAAAATACATAAATTGGTAAAAATACCAAAATATAATATTCTCAATTGAGGTATTATCATAATAACTTCCGGTGAACTTATTGGTTCCCAACTCGAACAAAAGATTTAAAACTTACCTTTTGTGTCTCTTACGATATACGGCTCACCTTGAAAAGTTGAACAAACTATAAAGTGGGTATAAGGAGGGTTGTTCCTTGGAACTACGACCCGAAAGGAGAAATAAGCTTCGCGCTATTCCTACTCCTCCGCTCACCTGTGCGTTTATCTTTTTTGAGAGCTACCGTGAAGTAAGTAGATTATTTGGTTTAAGTTGTCTTATCTCATTGTCCGCTAAAATCAATTGTGAATAAATCAAAAAAAAAAATTTAGTGTAGATTTTCTTTTTATATTTCTATTTTGTGCATGCGCACTCGTTCTCAAGCCCGTAAACGTCGACAACAACAAGTCCAACAAACTTCTGTTGAACCACCAAACCTTGAGAAACCTGATAATCCTCCCATAGTTACGATGGCTGATAATCGTACTATGGCGCAACTGCTCGAAGCACCCACCGAGGGTTACGAGGATGCGATCGTTATTCCGGAAATCACCGCGAATAACTTTGAAATCAAGCATGGTCTTCTAAATCTTGTTCAAAACAAGCAATTTTGGAAAAAATAAAAGAAGACCCACATGCTCACAATCCGTTATTTCAACAAGATCACTTCTAATATGAAGAGTTCCCTCCGAACGTACCAAATACGACGGTTAAACTTTGCTTTTCCATTCTCTCATCGAAGTGGCATCCCGGATATGGCTGGAAAAAGAAACCCCCACAGGTCGATTGAAACATGGGATTACTTGTACGAAATGTTATTAACAAATTACTTCCCTCCCTCTATAGAACGACAAATCTCAGAAATGAAATCACAAGATTTCAGCAAAAATTTGATGAGACGTTTTGTGAGGCTTGGGATCGTTTCAATGATCTTTTAAGGGGATGCCCTCATCATGGGGGTTTTGTCAGAATTGCATGCAACTTCGATAGACATTTCTATAATGCCCTAAAACTCAATTGATCAAGATTCATTGAACACTGCTTCTGGTGGTAACTTCCTTAGACAAAATGCCTCGAGAATGTTTAAAAATCAACGAGAGGTCAAGTCTCAGGTATCGTCAACAAGAAACAAATTGTTGTAGCTAAAATAGGTACAAGCCTTCCACCCCAGAAATCTCATCGTGATGTTGCTAGAACTCAAGACATGGTTCGGGCATTGATTCTCGACAGAAAGAACCAAACCCCAGTTCCCGTAAAAGCGGTTGAACAAAGTTGTGTAACTTGTGGGGGAGGTCATTTTTATCAAAACTGTCCAGCCACTAATAGCAACATTTACCATGACAATATCCAAGAGTATGTGTCCCAAGCCTTGCGGCCCAATTTCAACCAAGCTAAATCTGTTATGTTCCGACCTCCGATGGTCTACAAATCAAATTCGACCTCCTGGTTTTCCTCCAATTCCAAAACCTCAAGCAAAAAGTCAAAACTACTTCATCGAGGAAATAACTTCATCAAAACATAGGAAACAATTTCAACCAATGTTCAGGATTTATCGCCTTTCTCCGTTCCAACTCAACCATAGCTCCATCAAGGACCCTGCTCCTCAGACACACGTGTGTCAAAAACAGATTTTGAAAGATATGTCACGCCAATTATTGCAGTGTTTGATAAACCTTAAAACCAAGGTCAAAACCTTCTATCCCAAAATGCCAATTTGACTGACATGCTTCCAAAATAATTTGTACTGCTAATACAGCTTCTAACTTCCGGTTTCTGGAACTCTTCCTGGTAACGACTGTTTCAACACAAAGGAAGATTTAAAAGGTATCACAACTACCCCGAACGAAGTGGTGTTACCATCCAAGGACCGAAAATAGTTAATCATGATACCTCGAGGTGACAAAGGACACATTGCCTCCTCTAATAATCGGCAGCAACGAAGAACGTCCAACCTCCTGTGTGTTCAAAATCATCTGGTAAAATCAAATCCTGAGCCAAATGTTTCTCTTGTTGATACACCAATTCCAAAAAAGCTTCGATTCCATTTCCTCAAGAAAAAATAGAAAAAGGCGCAAGAAAAAGCTAACGAACAAATTAGAAATCTCTATGAAAACTCAAGATATGAATTTCAAAATTAGCTTTTGGATGCATTGACTCTTATGCCTAAATTCGCCCTCAACTTTAAAGACCCTAATCCGAAACAAAAGAAATTTGATGAAATGGCAAAATTGAACGAAACTTTCTCGACGGTCAAACCTTTAACAAGTGTTTGATATGGGCCCCCCCCTAACAACATGAGGGACCCCGGCTGATGCCTTATCCCAATGTGAATTATTCTTCTGGCATTTAACACATGCAATCCTTGGCCGATCTCTGTGCATAGCATCAATCTTAAGCCGTAGTTCCGTGGTGGAAGGATCTCTCTCTTTCCGAGCATACCCAACATGCATGACACTAGAGCTAGCGGACCGATCAAATCACTACACCAATCGGTATCAAGCCGAAAGACGCCCGAAGTGTTGGTGGGAAAGTTCCATTTCAGCTGATTTTGTGTTTGTTGAATTTTGAGCCAGACCCCACGAGTACCACTAATTCTCGGGAGGAGTTTTCTGAAAACTAGTCGTGCTTAATCGATGAGTACGAGGGTGAAATTACCCTTCGTCGTTGCATAGAGGCCATAACTTTCAACCTAGATCAAACTTCGAGGTACACGGCAAATTTCAATCATATGACGGCAAACCGAATTGACGTCATTGATATAGCTAGTGAAGAATACTCGCAAGAGGTCTTAGGTTTTTCTGATTCGGTGGCATACGGAAATCCTTCCCCGTGCCCTTGAATCCATGTTCTAATTCACTCCGACCTTAACTCCGTATGGAGAAAGTGACTTTCTACTGTTTCGAGAAGCAAAATGCTTTTCTTGCTCTAGATGATGATACATCACTTCAACCGGAAGTGATCCTGACTTATATATACCGACGGGGACATTCTCATCCTAGAAGCAATTCTTGAACAATGAACCACCGACTCCTATTCAAAATCAAAGGAGATTGTTCACAGAAACCAAGAAGTAAAATCAAACTTTGTGAAGGCGCCAAAACTGTTAAGCCTTCGATCGATGACCGCCAAGGTTGAACACAAAGAACTTACCACCCCATCTTGAATACTCATTCATAGAAGATGAGCAACAAGTTATCCAGTAACATAGCTAAAGAATTAAGGTGGGGGAGAAAGCCGATCTGATCAAGGTTCTTAAGTCCCACAAGCGAGCCATCGCTTGGAAATTATCCGACATTCAGGGTATTAACCCAGAATTTTGTACCCACAAAATTCTAATGGAAGAGGACTATAAACCTACAGTTCAGCATCAGAGAAGGGTTAATCCAAAAATCCACGATGTCATCAAGAATGAAGTTGAAAAACTTCTTGACGCAGGAATAGAATTTACCCAAGTCGCGCGATAGTCCATTGGTCAGCCCGATACAATTTGTTCCCAAAAGGGTGGATTGTACCGTTGTTCAAAATGAAGAAAATGATGATCCCAACCGAATGGTTACTCGGGTGGCGGGTATTTTTTTTGTTTGTGGGGGGGGGGGGGTTTTGGGGGGGGGGGTTTTGTGGGGGGGGGGGGGGGGGGGGGGGGGGGGGGGGGGGGTTTTGTGTGTGTGTTTTATGTGTGTGTATGCATTGACTACCGCAAGTTAAATGAAGCCACCCGTAAAGACCACTTTCCACTCCCGTTTATGGATCAAATGCTCGAGAGATTAGCGGGAAACGAGTACTATTGTTTCCTTGATGGATTCTCCGGGTATTTCCAAATTCCCATTGACCCTCGTGATCAAGAAAAGACCACATTTACTTGTCCCTACGGAACGTTTGCCTACCGTCGCATGCCTTTTCCGGCTTATGCAATGCAACGAAAAAGCCGGCACATCTCCAAAGGTTATGTTGGACCATCTTTCACGACAATGGTTGAAATACAATGGAAGTCTTCATGGACGACTTCTCGTCTTTGGAATTCCTTTTGAAAATTGCCTCTAATGTCTCTCCGTCTGAGAAAATGTTGCAAAAGATGTGAAGACACCAATTGTGTCTAAACTGGGAAAAGAGCCATTTTATGTTAAAAGAGGGCATTGTCCAGGGCCATAAAATTTCTAAAATTGGATTGAGGTTGACATAAGCCGAAAATAGACGTCATTGTCCAAATTACCTCATTCCCCACCACTGTCAAAGGAGTTTAGGAGTTTTCTTTGGTCATGCCGGTTTTTACCGGAGAATTCATAAAGGAAGTTTTCCAAAATTCCCGACCAATTGACTCATCTTCTCGAGAAGAATACTTCATTCATCTCTCCTAATAAATGCATCCAAGCTTTCCCCAAACATAAAGAATAAACTTACGAAAGCTCCGATCTTGATGCCCAGAACCTGGGATCTACATTCTGAACTATGTTGCGATGCAAGTGATTACGCCATAGGAGCAGTTTTGGGGCAACGTCATGAAAAACACTTTCTGCCTATCCATTATGCTAGCAAAACGATGACCGAGGCTGAATCTTAATTACACCACGACAGGAAAAGGGAAATGTTGCCGGGTGTATTCATTCAGAAAATCCGTCTTAATCTTAGTCATGAAACAGAAGCATAGTGCATACGGACCATTCCGCTCTCAAGTATCTCTTTGCCAAAAAGGATGCTAAAGCGAGATTATTATGCTACCGATGGTTCTCGTCCTCCAAGATCTGACATTAAAAGTTTCTTGTCACAAAAGAGCCGAGAATCTCGCAGCAATCATCTGTCCCGAAAAAAAATTGAGAAAACCCGTATGAAAACGTTCTCGACCCTAAAGGAGATTAATGAAACATTTCCTCTCGATAACGTTAATATGGCGACTTTTCGTGGTGATCTATTACCCTGTTGGTTTGCGACTTTGCAAATACCGACGCGGGTAACTTCGTTGTGAAATGCATGTCAACCCAACAGAAAATAAGCGCATCAAGGACGTGAAACAATATTTTTGGGATTGGACCCCTTCTTGTTTAAAATTTGTGTCGGATCAAAGTGATCAGTAATGTGTGCACGGCAAAGGAAGCCCTCGACATTCTTGAGGCTTGCCACAATGGACCCCACCGGGGGGACATCATGGTGCAAACCTAAAACCGCCAAAAAAGATCCTTGTATTCAGCTTCTTTTGGCCACCAATTTTATCAAGGATACCCACAGTTTGGTCAAAAACTGTGACCGTGTCAAAGACAATGAAAAACTCGCAACGGGATGAGATCCTCAAAACTCCATCCGAAGTTTGTGAAATCTTTGACGTTTGGGGTATTGACTTTTATGGGCCCGTTCCCGTTTCAAGAGGGAACAAATATATTCTCGTGGTCCGTTTACTACTTGTCAAAATGGTGAAGCGAAGCACTCCCCACCTAAGATTGCCCATAGTCGTTTGCAAATTCTTAAAATCTCTCTTCGCCAGATTTGGGTACCCCTCGAGCTATCAAAAGTGATCGCGAACTCAGTTCTGCAATGTACCAATTGCAAAGGTCATGCAGAAATATGGAGTCACTCACGGTCTCCTCCACCGGCGTATCACCACAAACAATTGGGGCAAGAGTCGAGTTGTCCAAATCGTGGTTTGAAAAGTATCCTGTGAAAGGACACCATAGGTGAAAACCCGTGCTTCCTGTCGGTAAACAAACTAGATGATGCACTATGGCTTTCCGCACAGCCCTTACAGAAACGTCCCCAACGGGTTTAGCATCCTACAAGCTTGTGTATGGGAAAGGCAGCCATCATCCGTCGAGCTTGAGCACAAAGCCTAATTTGGTGCCATGGAAATCAAGCAAACCATTGATCTTTCAACTGCGGTGTGCACCGAAAGTTCAACTCAATGAACTTAACGAAGCTTACGTGGAACATTGCCTATGAGAACTCATTGATCTACTAAGGAAAAAACAAAGAGAATCCATGACACCAAGATCAAAAATAGAGTTTTCAAACGTCGGTGATCGAGTTCCTCCTCGTTTATTCAATATTGAGATTTCATCGGGCAACTAAAATCCTTTGGGTAAGACCATTCACCATCACTCAAGTCTTTCCTTACGGCACTGTTGAGACTATCTCAAGCCAACGGGCCGAATTTCAAAGTGAATGGTCATCGTGTTAAGCACTACTTTGGAGGGGACGTACTACAATTGGTAGTCCCGGATCTCCACCATTCCCATAATTCCAATATAAATCAGGTGACTGTCAAAGCATACAGCGACCTTAAACAAGCGCTTCGTGGGAGGCAACCCATGCTTATCCGTAGTTGTAATTATATGAATAAGTGTTGTTTGTTGTGTGAGATAGCTTGTCTTTTCTATCACTCGTGTTTCGTGTTGTTGTTGTTTATTGTCCAGGATTGCCCGGATTGTGAAGGCTCTCGGTTTTATCTATTCAATCACTCGAGCAATCACGTCGAGCTTCAAATCAACGAGCTTCATTTTGAGGAATCCCGAATCCTACTCTAATCGACCTAACGTTTAATCATTTGGGCAATACTTTCAAAAACGGCCTATGATAACGTGTACGCCTTAAAACATCGAGGACGATGTTTAGTACTAGTTTGGGGGGGTATCTTCGATTTGATTGTTGCCTGCTGCAATTGTTACCACGAAATCCCGTATTTTCACCAAAATTTTTGCAAAAATACAAAAAAAAAATGAAAAATCTAAAAATTTTCAAAAATAAAATAAGTGTTTTGTCACAGTTTTGACTTTTCTTTTGGGTAGAATGAGAATAATTTTTGACTCGATCGGGCCGTATTAGCCTGAGCTAGTTCTTCAGGCCGAGCCTTTCACGAGTTCCTAAATAGCTTTGAATTTAAAAAAGGTGTAGAGCAGAAATTGATAGAGTTAATATAAGTTTTATGTGATAAGCAAGATTCGTCTCAAAACTCATATGAATAAAACTTGTGTTCTTTTTCTCCCATAAGCTACCTAATCCACCTAATCATACGGCTTGTTCAGCTAAGTAATCGATTATTCAGAAAAAGCTTCAAATTTTGGTAACGTGATTCTTTAAAAAGGCAAGGTTTCGAAAGATACAATGGCCAAAGGAAGCATGATGACGTATGAATGCAAAAAAGCACGAATATTGTAATTATGCCAATGAAGCATACATTTTGATCATATGGAAGCTAAGTAAAAGATGAGTCGTGATATCCACTCCGCTAACAAACCCGAGGAGGGGGTTCAAACTAAGACGTCTTTATTCTAGGAATTTATGGTGTGTTTGATATCTCACTTGGAAGAAAGTCAGTGAGGTTCAAACTAAGACACCATTCCATAAGCCTAATTAGGAAGAAGGTGTTGTAGTGTGATTTCCATACGCTACAACGGGGGTGGGTTTTCAAACTAAGAACAACCGGATCTTAGGTTGTGATATCCTACTAGGAGCGAGGCCTAGAAGTGTTCAAACTAAGCACCACATTCCTAGCGTTTAAGAACTTATGAAAAATGATAAATATGTTGCAAACAGTTCTATGGTTAAAAGTCAAGTTACAAGTTGCCAAAATGGAGTTGTTTCTTTGCGTCGTGATTACATCTTGAATTATGACTATGAAAAAAGTTGATCTATGTTAAAACGAGCACACACATTCAAATCATATATCCATGTTGGGAGTAAAAGGTTCACAAGTCATAAGTATGAGGGCTTAACATCTAAACTTATATTGACAATGATCTTGTTTTATTGCTTAGCTTGGAGCTTGTGAAAAAAAAAAAAAAAAAAATTTAGAGTAGTTGTGTATATAAAAAAAATATTTTTGGTGAGATCCGGGACTTGTCGAGGCTATTGATTCTTTTATTCCCCTTGATAAACGCTCGGCTACTTTTCCAAGTTATTAGTCGAGGGGATTTGAGATTTTTGGTTTCTCGAGTGCTTACTTCATAGCATTGCGTGGGACTCGCAACATCTTAGTTTGGGGGATTTTGATATGTGTTTAATTACACATACCAGTTTCCATTTAAAACAAACTTAAAAGAATAAAAACATACCAAAAATGCATTGTATTTGTATGTTTGCATTTGTATTGTGCAGGAAATGGATATCTTACAAAAAGACGAAAAGCCAAGCAAAAAGCAACAAAACCAGTCACGAGAATTAGAAATGAGTGAAGATCGAGAGCCCCAATCAAAGTCAAGGTCTACTCCGAGAAGAAAAAGCAAAGAAAAATAGTAACTTGAGGGGTCAAAATATGCCAACACCTAAGTTATATTAAGGAAACAAAGACAAGGGCTGATTATGCAAATTTGGAAAAGTTCATTTAATAAAGAAAGAAAGGGGAAAAAGGAAATGAAGAGAAGAAAGATGTGGAGGGGCCTTTCTTGTACACAAACCAAACATCCCCTTAATCATCTTCAACCTCTCTCTGTCACAACCCAACTTGTATAACTTTTCTCCCGCCAATACCAAAACCAGCCCGCACCTTGTTTTACTCCCATACTTCCTCCTGCAGCACTCCATCATCCACCCTACTAACCCCCCAGCTTTAAAAAGTCCATGTTGGCAATCCCCTCTCCATTCCCAAATAGCACTTCGATGGCTAGATGTTTCCAAAGAAGCTCAAAAGAAATCAACAGGCTGGGATTTACTTTAGTCTCTCCTCACAACAACTAGCACACTTGTTTTATCATCTCCAAAGAAGCACAAGATCAAGTCCAATAACTGAAATTCTGAGCCAATATATAGAGCTTCTTGTAAGCCTTTGAGGCATCATCATCTATCTAGTTAGTTTTTAGTTTTTAATTTAACTTAAGCTTATTTTCAGTCATTTACAGCTTTTGCTTTCAGCTTTGTAACATTTCCAAGTTTTAATGCAAATTTGAGTTTTTAAAGTCACTTTACAATCCCAAGTGTTTTATGTTCTAAATTGAGGTTGTTTTTATGTTCAAAAGCTCCACTACAGGTTGTTTCAAACTGTTTTTAACTAAGTGAACTTAAAAAGGTTTAAGATAGTACAAGAGAATAATCACACCAATCACTCTCAAATATACCGTCACTTATGTTATGGATGATAAGCCAGTTTTGGATGGGCTTATAGACTCTCACTAGCTTGTTCTATGCAAGCTAGAGCTTGTAGATTCATTGTGTGACCCTGTTTTGAGCAAGGGTGTAGTAAGTCTCTCTATTTCTTACTTTACTTGTCTACTACAGAATTGCTAGTTTATTCAATACAACTGTTGGTTTTAAGTTTATACTGCTAGACTAATTCATGCTTATTTAAGTGCTTATTATGGATTGAAAATTGCTTATAAGTGTTTTACTTTGTTATTTGATAATCTGTTTTTAATAATTTTGAACTAAAAATGATTTTTGGAAATGTTAAATGCTGTTTTAAACAAGCAGTACTAACTCCAAGTTAGTACTGCTAGTTCATTTTTAGGACAGTACTAACTTCACACTAACAGTACTAACTCTAAGTTAGTACTGCTAGTTCATTTTTAGAACAGCATTAACTTAACACTACCAGTACTAAAATCCAAGTTAGTACTGTTAGTCTAAACTGTAGTACTGTTGTCAACTTAGCTTATCATCTTATTATTTCAGATTGTTAAGATTTCTTAGATTTTAGAGTAGATTAAGCTTTATTCTAGTGTACAGCTTTCAAGTAGAACTTATTTGTCTTTTCAAAATAATTTTTAAGATTAATCCAGTTTTATTTCTAGCTTATTTATCATATATAGTCCATTCATACTGCTAGTTCACTTTTGGAACAGCATTAACTTAACACTACCAGTACTAACTCTAAGTTAGTACTGCTAGTTCATTTTCTTGGATTTCAAAGGTAGCAGTACTAACTAACACTAACAGTACTAACTTTAGCCTAGCAGTACTAACTCCAAGTTAGTACTGGTAGTTAATACTGGTAGTATTGTTGTTAGTACTGTTGTGTTTCTCTTGTTTAATTTAGCTTAATTGCATGCTTAATTTGCTTATTTAGATTTAGATTAGCTTATTTGTCTGTCTTAAGCTAATTGGAGCTTATTTGTGCCTTAGTGTAAAAGTTTTTAGTAGCTTTCATGCTTGTTCTCGTTTATGTTCTTGTTTAATTTTTATGTGCATTTGCTTTCAGTATTAATTCACAAACATTCCTTGTTACATTCAAACAGAAATCGTCAATCGTTTCTCGATTTTCCATTTCAGCCTCGTTGGGACATAACGACCCGGGAACACTCTATACTGCTTCCGGTTTTCTTGATCTCGCGGATTCTCATCCTTGAATTTATTTATATCATATATATATACGTTTTAAGGAGTAAGTTTCAACGGATCAATTTTTGGCGCCGCTGCCGGGGAGGCTTCAAAAGAATATCGCTACGTATTGACAA
Source organism: Tanacetum coccineum (assembly GCA_026074375.1). Lineage (NCBI taxonomy): Eukaryota > Viridiplantae > Streptophyta > Magnoliopsida > Asterales > Asteraceae > Tanacetum > Tanacetum coccineum. The sequence continues at coordinate 67,936 of BQNB010005269.1, read as the reverse complement.
TTTATGTTTATATCTGTGAATATATTTTTCTTTATAAAAACATAAAAAGTACAAAAATATTTTTAATTTTCTCTTATTAAGTATAATTATCATCTAAAAACAAAAGAAAAACCAAAAATATAAAAACATTTTCCATAAAAAGAAATAAAATTCATAAATTGGTAAAAATACCAAAATATAATATTCTCAACTGAGGTATTATCATAATAAGTTCCGGTGAACTATTGAGTTCCCAACTCGAACAAAAGATTTAAAACTTGCCTTCTGTGTCACTTACGATATACGGCTCACCTCATTTTGATAAACAAACTATAAAGTGGGTATAAGGAGGGTTGTTCCAACGAACTACGACCCGAAAGGAGAAATAAGCTTCGCGCTATTCCTACTCCTCCGCTCACCTGTGCGTTTTTCATCGTGAGAGCTACCGTGAAGTAAGACTGATTATTTGGCTTAAGTTCTCTTATCTGATTTTGTCCAATTATGAATTATGTTGTTTAATAAATTCGAAAACCAAAAAAATAATCTTCTTTTTCCTCTCAACCGTTTAATTCTTTTCTTGTCCCTCTTATTTGTTTAATTCTGATGGAGTCTTATCTCTGTTTTGAATGTGTAGGGTGTGGACAACCGACGGATAACTCTTATTGTTATTCGTGCACGTGCCAACAGTGCGGTTGTCGTCTCATTGATGGAGTTTGTCTTAGTTGTACTTATGGAAATGGAAATCAAATCGATTTTTCAACTCCGTACTCTTTTGATCAATCTCCAAGTTTCTCTCACCACCCCACACACTCTAAGCAAATCTTGTGTGAATTTTGCGGGAACGATACTCAATATTGTCACTGCTGTACACCTCAAAGCCGTGTTTGTATTACACCCTCAAAGCCAGTTATCTATCCAGAGCCGGATTACAATCCCATGATTTCAATTCCCGTAAAGATTTGCAATAAACTCAACAGCAAAATCTTTTGCTGTGAAAATTGTAGTGCTCCTCATGCGACTATTGATGTCCAACCGATGATCAAAGACTCTCATTCTTTCGGTTTTGACCAACTTCATACCCCGCAATTATCCTCAATCATCAGACCTCCTCAACCAATGAGCCATGGAAGCTTTGCAAGCCAAGAGGAACCTAATGAAATCGTTTGAACAGCTTTCTCAAAACGTTTAATACGTATCTCTTTTGGGAAAACGCCTAAGGTTTCATTGCAAGGCATGGACAACTTTTGAAGTTAAGCACGCTCAAAATCCCGAGGAAGTGCAAGAATTGCTTAGCAAACTTTTTCAAATGTGAAAATCATAAGGTGACGAGCTATCTGAGTAACACAATACTCCGGCTTGGATCGCCCACTCGTCTACTGTGATAATTGATGAAGACGAAGGACAATACCATTGCAATCACAACCCGATTCACCAACCGAAAGAGCCCGTTAAACTCGCCTAAGTATTGGGGTACGAGCATCTTGACACTATTCCGGCAACGGAATCGACGACATTCATAAGTCTAGTGTCGAGAACCTTGTCCCAACCCCAATTGAGTTCGAGGATTTTTCCGACGATGAGTGTGATTTGCCTCCATATGATGATTCTTCAAAGAATCATGATTTTACTTTCTCCAACCCTCTCTTCGATATCGATGAAGATTCATACCTTAAGTGACGATTCATTTTTCCGAGGTAGACATTCCAAAAGAGAATTTTATCATTTTCTCTACCTCATCTTTGAGCTTATGAAGAAATTGCTTCGACTAAGTAGATCGAATTAATGATGAGTTTCTGAAGGCATCCATCCAATTCCACCGGAATTTGATTCTTTGATGCTAGAATCTGATTCTTGTAGAATCCGTTCTAAAATCGAGACATTTCGATTGATTCTTCTCCTAAGATCGATTCTCTTTCCAATGAGTTCGCCGGTGAACTCATCCTTCCTAAATCAATTCCACCAGAAATTGAGGAAGTTGAATTTGACCCGGAAGGTGATATTCTGTTTTTGGAAAGTTTGCTCTACGATAACTCTTCTCCTCGACCTCCGGAAGCTCTTCAAGCCAATTCTAATGCTATCGAATCTCTCCCTCCATCTCATATCCCCGTTGCGGATAATGATTCTCTTATGGAGGAGATTGACTTGTTTCTTGCTGATGACGGATCAATACCACCAGGTATTGAGAGTGATGATGTCGACTCCGTAGAAAACATACTTCTATTTCCCTTCCGAGTTCGAATCGTTTTATGTTTGATTATCACCAATTCGGAAATCAACCATGGATGTGGGGAAGACATCCCCGTAGATGTGCCTAATGTTTTACCCACCCATCCCATCCTGGAGCAAGATTTCATACCCACTAGTGAATTTTTCGCTTATGTTGTATGGATCTTTCTCCCATTTCTTTTCATTCCCGTTATTCCACCTTATCTTCTCTCCTGTGGGGATGAAGATACCATATTTGATCCCGGCATTTCAAAAGTATCATTCTTCTAAGCCGGATGTATCTCATCGGAGTGGAACTTTCATGATATTCAATACTCATCGTAGTCACTTGAATGAAAGTCCGATGATGATTTTAATTTCCACTTGTTTCCTCAAGGATCCATAAATCCTTGTGATGGGTCAAGCATCGCGACCCTAAACAAGCGCTAATCGGGGAGCACCCATGCTTTTATCCGTAGTTGTAATAAGTGATTGTTGTTGTGTAAGATAGCTTGTCTTTTCCATTACCCGTGTTTTCCATGTTGTTGTTTATTGTCCAGGATTGCCCGGATTTGGAAAAAAGACTCTCAGTTTTGTCCCATTCAACAAGAGTTTCAACATCCTCAGCTTCATTTGGGAATCCGATATCTAATCTATCGACTAACGTTTTATCTTTGGCATACCTCATAAACGCCTAGGATTAATGTAATACCTCAAAACATCGAGAACGATGGTTTACGTTTCTAGTTTATGGGGGTAATCTTGTATTTGATTGTCTCCTGCAGCATCGTTACCACTTAAACCCGTTTTATCCACTAGAAAATACCAAAAAAATGAAAAAATTGAAAAAATTCACAAATATAATAGTGTTTTTGTCGCAGTTGCTTTTCTTTTGGGTAGCAATAAGAATAATTTTTGACTTTGATCGGGGCGTGTTTGAGCCCTAGCTAGTTCCTTTAGGCCAAGCTTTCATCACGAATTCCTATAGCTTTGAATTTAAAAATGTTGAAGAACGAGAAATGGATAGATTAAATACAAGTTTAAGTGCTAAGCAAGATTCTTCTAAAAACTTATAACGAGTAACTTGTGGTTTTCTCCCCAGTGATTTTTCTAATCCACCTAATTCATATGACCGTACTCAATTTAACTCAACTAAGTCAATCGATGCTTTCAGAAAAAGCTTCAAATTTGTAACTTGAGTTTCAAAGCGAATCTTGTAGTAATTTAAAAAGATAAATGCCAAAGAAGCATGATGAAATGTAATGCAAAAATGCATGAATATTGAAATTTGCCAAATGAAGCATGCAGTTGATATTAAGAGAGCAAGTAAAAGATGTGTTGTGATATCCCACTCCGCTAGCAACGAGGTGGGTGATCAAACAAGAGCGTCTTTGCTTCTAGGATTTGGTGTGACCCGTGATATCTCAACTTGGAAAAAGGACTAGGTGATGTACAAAATAAGACACCATCCTTAGCCATATTAGGAATAAAGTGTTGAAAGTGATTATCCCACTACCTAGCAACGTGGTGGTTTCAAAACAAGAACACCCGGTCGTTGGTTGTGAATTCCCCTCCGTTAACCACGAGGTAGGTTCAAACTAAGCAACGCATTCCTAACATTTAAAGAACTTAATGATTAAAATGTTGAATAATGTTGCAAAAAGTTCTAAATTTAAATCTCGAAATCAAGTTACGAAGTCCTTAATAAGTTGTTGCTGAGTCATGATTCATTTGAATTATGACTATGAAAATAAGTTGGTCTAATGGATAAATATTAAAATGAGTACACACATTCAATCGTATATCCAGTTGGAGTTGAAAATCACAAATCATAAGTAATGAGGGCTTAACCTTCTAAACTAATAAATCACGAATGATCTTTGTTTCAAATTGCTTACTTGAAAAAACTGTGAAAAATCGAGGACGATGAAAATTATCCTCAGACATCCCGTAGATCACTTCTACGGACCTTTCTCATTCTATGATCCCAGTAATAATAAATAAAGAAAGACAAACTAGTTAAAAAAGAATGAGAAAATGCCAAAAATATTAGTTTGTAGATAGTGTAAATTCCAAAAAATGGTGAAAACGGGGCTTCAAGTTACTTCATAACATGCGTGAACAACACAATACTTAGTTTGGGGGAGTTGAATAAGTGCTTAATACACATATCTTTTATACTCTAAAAAACGAGCTTACATAACCAAAAACAGACAAAAACTAGCCAATATATGCTTGTTTGAGCAATTGTAATGTGCAGGAAGTGGAATATCAACAAAAAGACAGAAAACCAAGCCAAATGACAAACCTGACACATGGAAGGAAAAGACCTGTGCAAAATCAAGGCCAAAGTCCAAAAAATACCAAAGTCAGAGTCAATACAGAAAAACCGCAGTCAGCCGAGCCGGAACTGAAGATACAGTTGAATGCAATCTTAACCCTTCAGATGGTAGTCGGAAAGCCAATAGTTAAGTAACTATGATGACTGTGAAGACCAAATGGGCCCTCAATCAAATACAACAGCCCATTTGTGTGCAATGACAAAGACTGTGAAGACTTTGAAGGCCCCGATTCCTACCCTTGAACAGCCAATCTAGCCAATGTACACACAAACCGCCACCCACACTCCTTATTGGGCTTGAAAAAGCCCAATAACCAAACCTAACCTTATTGGGCCCAAACCAAATACCCAATTGGCCCAATAGCCCCAAACCAAACCAATTTGGGCGGCCGGGCGAGAGCCCAAGGGGAGAAATCGGTAACACTGTTGTGTGTTGTTTTTTGTTGACCCAAAAGGGTCATTCCCAAAGTGGATGCCAAGCCCCAATGGGCCCAAAAAAGAAATTGAAGGACAACACAAAACCCTAGCCCAAAACACCTTTTTATAAAACTTTAAGGTCCAAAAATGCCAAGTTTGAAGAGTTGTTTTTATAAATAAAAATGAAAAAAATAAACACAAGGGCTGATAATTAGCAATTTTCCAAAAATCCCTTTTATTCTTTTAGTTATAAAACGCAGGGAAACGAATTTAAACCATTTTGTGCAATTGCCAAAACCTTCTTTAGATTTCTTTTGTTATAAAACCACAGGGACCAAAGGTGTTACTTTCCATACCTAATATAACTAAATTTCGGCTTAAATGAAATGAAAAGAGAGAGAGGGTTGAGGGACTGTTTTTGCATCTTTTCCAAAGATTACGTTTAAACTCTGTAACCATAACTGTAACCAACACCCCTTGCGCCAAAACCGGTCAATACCCCCCTTTCCCACTGTTTTCTTGCAATACCACTATCCAAGTACCTTCCCATAAAAAAAACTCACCATACCATTTCCCACCTTACCCTGCCCCTATAACCCTTCCCACTTGGAAATCACTCAACCCGACGATCCCCATCAATGGCTGAGAATGCTATAAGGCCAATGAAAGGCTAGGATTGCTTGGGAAGTGTTGTACACACACAGCAAGCTCAACCCAAGTCTTTTAGAAGGCTGAGAGCCTCTATAAAAGAAAAAGAGAACAAGCCCGAAAAAAAGAACAAATCCACTTACCTTGTTTTTTTTTAGTATAAATGTCTTAAATTATGTATTTTTCTTAAGCAATGATTGGTAACTTAGCTTCAGTTAAAAGTTATGTGTAATATTTCTATCTCTAATAAAAAAAGGTTTAAACTTCATTTTGCTTATATCAAAAGATAATATGCTTTAATTTAGTGCTTAATCCTGTTTCATTTAGTGTAGACAGCTTATAGTTGTTGTTGTTTTAAGTTTTCCTAGTTAACAACTCATTTTGATTTCAAACTTGCATTTCTGTCAAATTTAGAATAATAAGCTACAAAGAGTAACTAGCTTAGTCATACAAATAAGCTAGTATTGTTAGTGTTTAAAAAGCTTAAACAAGTCATCCTAAATAAGAGTAGCTAAAAGGTTTAAACTGTTTTAGCCTTTAGAAAGGTTTTAAGCTCAATTTAGTTTTGGACAGTTTCAATAGGGAGTGTTTGGATTTGGCTGTAGTTGACTCTTAAAGTCAACTACACTCTATCAAAACTTTTCATTAAGTTGAGTTAGGCATTTAATATCAATTTAAAAAACAGTTTTTAAAAGCTAGTTATTTGATTTAACAAAATTTTTGAGCTAATAAGTTTTTAAGGCGGCTAATATTGCACAGGGCACATTTTTCAAACTGTGTAAACCTTAAATTTAGGATTCTTAAAAGAACAATTTAGAGTGCAAAGGTTGTTTAGAGTTCACCTAAGAGATCAATTTAGGTGAAGTGTTAAACTCAAAATTATAGCTTGAATCTTTGTGCAAAGCCAATTGCACCAGCTGCCATTTGCATCAGCTAAGTACTTCACATCAGCATATATTTTGCCATTTTAAACTTTGAGTTTTTCAATTCCTTGTTAAAACTTTTAGAAATCCTTAACACCCTATGGTGGATAATAGTTGAGTAGTTTAGCTAATTCCAAAATTATCAGCATCTAGAACTTAAACATAAGCAGTTTACTTATAAAAAAAAAAGCTCCAAACTGTTTCATTCAGACTTTGCTACATTTTTTTAAATCTCCATTTTCTCTTCTAAGTTTTGTTTAGCACGAGGTTTAATTTTAGCTTAAATTCCACTATTACCCATTCTTAATACTCGCATTAATAAGCATCATCTGTTTAAGTTCATCAAGAAGTTAGCTCTAAATAAGCAAAATCCAAAGAGTTATCAAAGTTGCTACTTTCTGTGACAGAGAACTAACAGCTTATTTTCTACTTATTCTTTGATTAAAATCAAAGTGCTTTTGATTAAAGTTAGTTATGAAAATCAGCTGTTCATAACATTGTAGTTTTAGCTGTTAAAGTTTTTTTCTAATAAGCACTTTTTAATAGCCCAAACTAGCTGAACGATAGGGTCTATTTGGTACTTTACCTTAAGTTAGGGGTAAACCCTATTCTCTAATAGTGTAAAATTTCCTAGTTACCCCCATACCCTGCTTTCTTTCCTTTCTTACCAATTCTACCCTGTCCCTTTCTATCATAAATAAAATAGATTAAATTTTAGTTTTTTAGTTTAAATTAAATTAGGGTTTATAGTTTTAATTGGTAAAATTAGGGTTCAATTAGTTAATAAAAATTAGGGCTTTTGTTTCCATTAATTTTCTGCACCATTTTAGTATCTTAAAACCATTTTTCTATATTTTTCCAGTTAAATTTGTATTTTCTAGCAATTAAAATAGATTTTAGTTATTACTTTTTCTTATAAAAATCATAAAAAATCCAAAAATTAATAAAAAAATATTTTTCTTTTTTATAAAATTTTCTTTTGTCATTTAGTGTCTAGGAAAAATATAAAATTTAGTGTAGGCTTAATTTTTCTTAAATTTCAGTCTTAGACCCGTTTTACCGGGTGCGTTTTACCGTTTCTTTTCGTTTAGCATTCAAACGACCTCCGTTTTAGTTCTAGTTTTCTTTATTTTTCAAATTAACTTAATTAGAATTTAATTTTGATTTTTAATTTAATTTAGCATTTATTTTCTTAATTTTTAGTATTTAGGTTTCCCGATACCTGATTCTGTTCCCCAATTTTTAGTATAAATTTAATTTCTAGGATTTCCCTATAACAATTTTGTTTTTCCCGTAAATTTTTAAGATCCGCATTTTCCTATATCTGTTTTCCCGTAGATTAAATTAGGTTTTATTTAATTAATTTAGTTGTAATTATATCAGTGTTTCCATCATATATTCTCCATCATTCAATTTCTCATAAAAGCCAGGATTACTTTCCCATAGCAGCTCGTAGGGACATACGAACCCGGGAAAAATATCATCTGACGAAATCAATTTTTGGCGCCTGCTGCCAGGGGAGAGTAAGGGGCATTTCTACGATTTCTATCCGACTTTGATCTGAACTTGTCCCTATTGTTAATATATCATATTAAAAAAAAACAAAAAAATATTTTTATTTTATTTTTATTAGTACATATCAAATAAAAAAAAAAAAAAAATTTGTCCATAAAAATTAAAATTCACTAATTGGTAAAATACCAAAATATAATATTCTCAACTGAGGGTATTATCATAATAAGTTTTCCGGTGAACTAATGATTTTCCCAACTCGAACAAAAGATTTAAAACTTGCCTTCTGTTCACATACGATATATCGGCTCACGCTCATTTTGATAAACAAACTATAAAGTGTTATAAGTAGGGTTGTCCAACGACCATAAATATATAAACGACCCGAAAGAGAAATAACTTCGCGCTATTTCCTACACCTCACGCCCACCTGTGCGTTTTCATTCTGAGAGCTACTCGAGAAGTAAGATCGATTAATTTGGCTTAAGTTCTCTTATCTGATTTGGTCCAATGTGAATTATGTTATGCACTTGTAAGTCTTGTGGGAAAGGTGCTCATGTTGGTTATAATTGTCCACCGAAAACTCTGATTATCTCTAATCCGGAGCCAACCAAACAAACCATTAATGAGATCCCACAAGCTCGGAAAAGTGTGCAAATACCAAAATTTTTTGGTCAATGCCAAAAATGTGGTTTAAATGAATATGACGGAGTTTGTTTTTATTGTAAGATTCGGAGTGAAACACCAAATGTTTTAACTCCATACTCATCTAATAACACTCCCGATTATTCAAACCATTCTCCACAACCCCCGACTCATTCTTATGAGAATTTTGAAAACAATGCTTATTATGGTTACGATTGTTCACCCCAAGTTCCGTTTATCCAATCGGAACCGTGTTACAATCAAGACTTTAATTTCTCACAAAATTCTCAAAGTTTTCAACAACAATATCTTTGTTGTGACTATTGTGGAGGTCCTCATGAGACTTTTCAGTGTCAACCGATGAATGAAGACTATTATCATGAGCAAAATCCTTGCTATGATTCTAATTCTTTCGGTTTTGACCAACTTCAAACCCCGCAATTTTCCGTCAATCATCAACCTCCTCAACCAATGAGCATGGAAGCTTTGCAAGCCCAAGAGGACCTAATGAAATCGATTGAAAGCTTTCTCAAAAAGTTTAATCGTATCTCTTTTGGGAAAACGCCTAAGGTTCTATTGCATGCTTGGGACAACTTTATTGAAGTTAAGCACGCTCAACCCGAGGAAGTGCAAGAATTGCTTAGCAAACTTGTTCAAGATGTGAAAATCATAAGTGACGAGCTATCTGAGTACATCAATACTCCGGCTTGGAATCGCCCTCTCGTCTACTGTGATGATGATGATGACGAGGACTATACCATTGCAATCACACCCGTTTTATCAACCGAGGAGCCCGTAAACTCTCTAATTATGGAGAATGAGCATCTTGACACAATTTCGGCAACGGAATCGGACGAATTCATAAAGTCTAGTGTTGAAATCCTTGTCCCAATCCCAAGTGAGTCCAAAGGTGTTCCCAAAGTGTGTGATGTGCCTTTTCATGACAATTCTCCGCCTCTTGACATTTCAAAAGATCAATCTGAGGATTTCTCTGATTCTAACGTTGATTCTACTTCGACTGATGAAGATTCCTTCTCTAGTAACGATGTCGAGTATGTTGAGGCATCACCTCCCAATTCTGAGCCAGTTAGCTCGAAGGTGATGGAGATTGTTATTCCAGAAGTTGGAAGGATTGAGGATGACATTCTTTTAATCAAAGACGATACCCTTCGTGAAACATTGTTGAATGTCAATCGTCTTGTTGCTAAAATCGAAGCATTAAAAGATAATCCCGTTCCATCTTCCGTTGTTGTGACCAAGTCTACCTCCACATTTCCTAACCTTCTCTTGGAGGAGACTAACACCTTTGATAATTCTTTGCCCGAATCGGAAACTTTCTGCTTTAATTTGGAAGAGATTAGTAGTGGCAGTCCCACTACTCATTCTGAGTTATCTCTTCCAGATTATAAAGCTTTCTACATTGATAACGATCATTTTAAAGAGAAGAGTAGTGGCAGTACCACTACTCATGTTGATTTTTCTCAATATGATTCGTTTATCTTTGATCTTTCGAATGATCAGTTTCCTCCTGCCAATAGGAGTGATTTTCATGAGGAGTTCACCGATGAACTCGCTCAAATCATATCTCAACCAGAGTATGATTGTTTCTTTAAGGATGAGCCCGAGCTGGGCAATTTCACAATGGATGTGGTGGGAAATATTTTCCAAAAAAGAGAACCAAGAGTTCATGTGCTTAATTGCTTAAGGTTTTGCCCATTGAGTTAGATTTCATGGCTGCTATTGAATCCATTTTCGCCTTATGTTGTTTGGAATTCTTTCTCCCGTTTCTTTCTCTTCCCGTTATTCCTCCTTATCTTCTCTCCCTGTGGGATGAAGGACACCATATTTGATCCCGGCATCATTTCTAAAAGTTATCATTTCTCTAAGCCGGATGTACCTCATCTGAGTGGAACATTCATGAAAAATTCAATATTATCGTAGTCACTTGAATGAAAGTCGATGATGATTTAATTTTCCACTTGTTTCCTCAAAGGATCCCATAAATCACTTGTGATGGGTCAAGCATCGCGACCTTAAACATGCGCTTCGTGGGATGGCACCCCATGTGCTTATACGTTTGTTGTATATAAATAAGTGTTGTTGTTGTGTAAGATAGCTTGTCTTTTCCATTACCCGTGTTTCCATGTTGTTGTTATTGTCCAGGATTGCCCGGATTGTGAAGACTCTCAGTTTTGTCATTCATCAAGAGTTTCACATCCTCAGCTTCAATTGGGAATCCCGATCATATCCTATATCTTTCGCACTAACGCCTTTTATCTTTTGGCCATACCTAATTAATGGACCTTAGAGTAATGTCAATACCCTTCAAAACATCGAGGACGATGTTTAGTTCTAGTTTGGGGGGTGGTATCTTCGATTTGCTTGTCTCCTGCAGCATTGTTACCAGTTAAACCGTTTTTGCCACCAAAAATACAAACAATCGAAAAAATTAAATAATTTTTGTCAAAAATTTTATAATAAGTGTTTGTGCAGTTTTTGCTTTTCTTTTTGGGTATATAGAATATGAATAATTTTTGACTCGATCGGGGTGTTGAGCCCTAGCTTTAGTTCCTTTAGGCCGAGTTTCAAGAATGATTCTATAGCTTTGAATTTTAAAAATGTGAAGAACGAGAAATGATAGAGTTAAATATAAGTTTATGTGCCAAGCAAGATTCTTCTAAAAACTTATACAAGTAACTTGTGGTTTTCTCTCCCGCGAATTTCTAATCCGCCTAATCATACGTACTCAATTTAATTCAACTAAGTCAATCGATGTTTTCAGAAAAAGCTTCAAATTTGTAACTTGAATTTTCAAAGCGAGATTTTGGTAATGATTTAAAGATAAATGTGCCAAAGGCTATGAATGAAATTTGAATGCAAAATGCTATGAATATTGAAATTTTGCATGAAGCCCATAGCAGTTGATATTATGGAGCAAGATAAAGATGTGTAGTGATATCCCAACTCCGCTAGCAACGGAGGTGGATAGTTCAAAACTAAGACGTCTTTACTTCTAGGGATTTGGTTGTTTGTTTGTCCGTGATATCTCCACTTGGAAGAAGAAAGGGCTAGGTGAGGGTTCAAACTAAGACACCACATCCTTAGCATATTAGGAATAAGGTGTGATGTGTATTTCCCTCTTACGCTAGCAACGGGGTGGGTTTTCAAACTAAGAACACCGGTCGTTGTTGTGATATCTGCTCGTTAACCACGAAGGTAGGGTTCAAAACTAAGCAAACGGCATTCCTTAGCTTTAAGAAACTAATGATTTTGATGTTGAATATGTTGCAAAAGTTCTAAAGTTTAAAATTCGAAATCAAGTTACGAAGTCTTAATATAGTTTTTGCTTTGAGTCGTGATTCATTTTGAAATTATGACTATGAATTAAGTTGATCTATGGTTAAATTAAAATGAGTACACGCATTCAATCGTATATCCATGTTGGGAGTTGAAAATTCACAAGTCATAAGTATGAGGGCTTATCATATAAACTTATATCGACAATGATCTTGTTTAATTGCTTTAGTTGGAACTTGAGTTTTGGGAAAAATCTGAGGACGATTGAATTATCCGTAGGAAATCCGCTAGAATTCGCTCTTACGGGCGTTTCTCATTCTCTGTTCCCAGTATTAATAAATAAAGAAAGTCAACTTGTTAAAAAAAAAAAATGAGAAAAATCTATAAAAAATATTAGTTGTAATTAGTGTAAATTCAAAAAAACATGGGTGAAAACGGGGCTTCCTACGTGCTTTTACTCTAACATTGCGTGAGGTCACACAGTACCTTAGTTTGGGGGATTTGATAAGTGCTTAATTACACATATCTTTTACCTCTAAAAACGAGCTTAAATGACCAAAAACAGACAAAAACAGCCAAATATATGTTTGTTTTGCATTTGTATTGTGCAGGAAGTGGATATCATCAAAAAGACAGAAAACCAAGCCAAAATGACAAAACTGAGCATGGAATGGAAAAGACTGTGCAAAATCAAGGCCAAAGTCCAAAAATGCCAAAGTCAGAGTCAATACTGAAGAATCAGCAGTCAAACCGGAGCCGGAACTGAAGAATACTATTGAATGCAATCTTAACCCATCTGATGGGCCGGGAAAGCCCAATAGTATATTTATGAAGACTGTGAAGACCAAATGGGCCCTCAATCAATTACAACAGCCCATTTGTGTGCAATTGATGAAGACTGTGAAGACCAAATGGGCCCTCAATCAATTACAACAGCCCATTTGTGTGCAATTGACAAAGACTGTGAAGACTTTGAAAACCCAAACCCAATGGGCCCAATACAAGCCCAAGCCCAACAAAAGCCCAAAATCCATTTTTATAAACTTTAGGGGCTAAATTGCCAAGTTTTGAAAGTTGTTTTATTAAGAAAAATAGGAAAATAAAACACAAGGGCTAGTTTTGCAAATTGCTTAAACCTTCTTTATTTCTTTTAAGTTAAAACAGCAGGGACCATTTATGCAATTACCCAAAACCCTCTTTTATCTCTTTTTGTTATAAAACCAGAGGGGCCTTAATTGCCACTTTCCAAACTCACTTATAACTAAAAACCCGGCCAAAAAGAAATGAAAAAAGAGAGAAAGTGTGAGGACTAGTATTGCATCTTTTCCAAACTTTACTTTTAAAATCCTGCAACCATAAAACAGTACCCCCCGTACCCGCCAAAACCCTTACCACCCCTCTCCCATGGTTTTTCTTGCCATACCACCTCCCAAGTACTCTCCCAGCTCACCCCTACCACTTCCCACAACCTATTGACCCTTATAACCCCTTTCCCTGTCAAAACACTCAACCCGAAGCACCCTTTTAATGGTGAGATGAAGACAAGACAAAACAAAGGGCTAGGATTGCCTTGGAGCAATTGCACACTCACATCCAGCTTATCCCAAGTCAAAGAGAAGGCAAAGGAGCCTCTATAAAAGAAGAGAGACCAAGCCGAGTCAAAGGCACCACTTTTACTAGTTTTTAGTTTAATTTAAATACAAGTCTTTCTTTTAAGCATTTTAGTGTAATTCAGTTCCTTTAAAAGAGTTTATGTTGTAATATTTCCGTTTCTAATAAAAAGTTAAGTTTGTTCTTGAATTTGCTACTATTGAAATTTTAAGTCTCTTATAAAGCCTTTTAATCTCTTTAAACCTGTTAAAAAAAAGCATTTAAGCTATTAAGTATCTCTTGTAACAACCTTGCTCTGCCTTCATTTCACTTAAAAATCAGTAGAAACCATTTTCTATAAAATAAGGGAGTGTTTGGTTTAGCATTGAAAATGGGTCAAACCAAGTTTGGCATGGGTCAAAGGCACTCAGCCATTCTTGGCTAAGTGTGTAGGCTCATTTAAGCCAATTTAGTCACAAGTTTTAATATAAAAATCAGTTTTTAAGTCCTTTTACTTTCTGTCAAAGGTTTTCAAAGCCAAAGTTAGCTTAACAGCTTATGCTGTTTAAACAAGCTTAAGCCTACCTTATTTGTGCTTGTTTAGTTATATTTAGCCAAAAAGAAAAGCTCCTTTAGTTCTGTTTTTTTTTTTATTTGAAAATACCAAAGTATCACCAAGTGTGTATGTATGCATAGTTTGTAAAAAGCAGCCACTTTCAAGCCCCAATTTTAGCATGTTTAACTTGTCCTTAATGGCCCAAGTTTTGAAAATAAGCTCTAGTGCATCCCTTGTAAATCTGTTTGTATTTGGATTTGGCTAAAAATCTTTTGAGAGCTTATTTTGATAAGCCAAATAAGGCCTTAAGCTCACTGCCTTGCCTCCCCTGGTGCTAGACACCTCTCTTTAGCCCCTTTTTTCTAGCTTATTAGATATTAAGCACCAATTTATTTTTGCTTTTCCATGTAGCTTGTAGGTAGTACTATTAGGTTCAGCAGCTTATTTCATTTAAATAGCTTACTAGGTTAGCTTAATTTAGGCTTATTAGTCCCCTATTTCTGTCCTTTTTATAAACTGTCACAATAGCTTAATTGCAATCCCAGCTTATTTTAGGGCTTAATTTAGGTTTCCATAGCTTATTTAGGACTCCCCTTTCTATAATAATCTGTCCCCCTTAATTTTAGCTTATTTAGTAGCCTTAAGCCCCAAAAGAAAAGCTAAATAAGCTGTTAAGCTTATTTAGCCACTGCAGTTTCAAAAAGCCACATTTCTGGCTTATTCAGTGAGTAAAAAGCATAAGTGCTTTTACAAAAGTTAATCCCCTTAAGCCCCTTAACAGGTTTGCTTCTTTGGCTTTTTGATAATAAGCACTTTGGACCCACCTTGCAATCGGGGTCCACTTCAGGGACCATTTGTGTAATTTTGTCTTTTCTAGTTAACATTGTTAGTCCCTGTGGTTAGTTAGCCTGTTACTTCGTTAGTCCTTGCATCCTTACTCTGTTAGTCCCTAAAGTAAACAGCAGTTAAGTTTTAGTTATATAATTAATTAAATTAGGTTTAATTTTAATTAGTTTAATTACTTTTAATTTATTTAGTAAAATTTGGGCATTTTTATATTTTTAGGATTGTTAACTTTTTCTTTATTTAATTTTATTTTTTCAGAATTTTTGTACTTTTATTTTTTGTCTTTTTCTATTTTCTTAGTTTTAATTAGTTTTTAATCTTTAAAAATTCATAAAAAATCCAAAAATTAATAAAAAAATATTTTTCTTTTTTATAAAATTTTCTTTTGTCATTTAGTGTCTAGGAAAAATATAAAATTTAGTATAGGCTTTATTTTTCTTAAATTTCAGTCTTAGACCCGTTTTACCGGGTGCGTTTTACCGTTTCTTTTCGTTTTACATTCAAACGACCTCCGTTTTAGTTCTAGTTTTTTTTATTTTTCAAATTAACTTAATTAGAATTTAATTTTAATTTTTAATTTAATTTAGCATTTATTTTCTTAATTTTTAGTATTTAGGTTTCCCGATACCTAATTCTGTTCCCCGTATTTAATTTAGATTTAATTTTAGGATTTCCCAATAATTAATTATGCTTCCCGTAGTTTAAGTTCTATCCATATTAACTATTTCTGATTCCCGTAGATTTTTAAGATCCCCATTTCCTTTGCTTGTTTTCCCGTAGATTAAATTAGGTTTTCTTCAATTAATTTAGTTGTAATTATATCAGTGTTTCCATCATATCCAAATATTCTCCATCATTCAATTTCTCATCAAACCAGGATTACCTTCAATTGCAGCCTCGTTGGGACATACGACCCGGGAATATCTCTTCCGGAATCTTTTTATCATTGATTCTATCTTGTGTATTTTATCCTTTTGTGGAATTTGACCTTTTGCCTTGGTCAAGGGCATTCGGTTAGGATCTGTATTAGGGTTGCTATATAAGTAGGTTTAGAGTAGTCTCCAAGAGTATAGATAGGATTCTCGTCTCCCATTGTGGTTGATGAGAATGGGTTACGAAACAAATAACACAAAGAAAAGATAAACTATGAGAAATCTAATATGCGAAAATTAAATTCTTACTTGAAAGGATTCAAGCAAGTAGAACTAAGCTAAACTATGATCAAAACCTAACTATTTCCTGGCAGCGTCGCCAAAAACTTGATGCGGTTGTCGTAAGGGACTTTTACAAGATGTTTTACGACTCCTTAGGCAGAGTACCTAACCGTTGTAGTAGTAGTATAGGCAAGACTTGGGGGTTGTTATCCTTCTCTAGGGAAATAGGTTGGGAAGGCTTGATCACGGTCTAACATAATTTTAGGGGTTGATAGAAGAGTATTTTTGTATTTTTATATTTATAAGAAAGCAGGTAAGTTTATGGTTTTAGAGATTGGTTTGGTTTTAGTTATTAAACTAAATAATAACTTACGCTAATGGTGATAACAATATAATAAAGAGATTGTATTCATTTAATCATGTATTACTCCTTAGATTGCTTCTCCCATTGTTGTTGCTCTGTCACACTTGTGATGATCTATGTAATTATTTCCTAAGTCATGAACAGATTACACGAATTCGCCGTCTATTTAATACTCCGTTAAGGCAAAACATAAAGTAAGGTAGTATGAAGACTATTACCCGGCCCCCAAGATTATATTAAATGCATTTGAAATATATTAAAAGCGGATCAACCATAAAAGGGGCAAGGTAGTATGAAGACTGTTACCCGATGCTATCCTTTCTACATAATCATGTTTCTATAGACATATCAACAGCGATACAAACAAAAGCTGATTTTCTAAAGCCTAACATGCATGTTCATCACAAGAAGCAACACCACTACATTCTAGGTTTCATACAATCATAAATGAATACAATAAAGGGTTTAGCCAAACATGTTAAAGATAAAGCAAGAACAATAAAGAATCAAACAACAAGACATAATGAATGATTAAGATAGTCTTTGATTAAAACATGAATTAAAGGAAGGTACAATTGGGTTTTGAGGCCCTAAATTCACTATATAAGCTGCAATGAACTAGGGTTCGTCCCTCTTTTTTATTCTAAAGTTCACACATAAAACCTTATTTTGGGTCTTTTATATTATAAGAATATCGCGTGTGACCGGGTCGCGATTATTCGTGATGCGTCATAAAGTTAGAATCTTCGAGATCCGATGTTGAGGTCGATGCGGGGCTGGGACGCGAACCGTCAGATATGTTGTGACGCCGTCAATAGATGAAGATGTGCGGCGTTCATCTCGGTCTCAGCACTGAGACTATAAATCTTGAGAGTCTTTGGTATTGTTGTGTTTGTTGTCTTGTACGTTTCTTCTACCAATTAAGCCCAAGTCACGTGTATTTCCTCCAAATGCCTTCCAAATGCTAAATACCTAAAAAGGAATGATTAAGTACCTATTTTAGGCATAAATGTACGATTTAGGGGGTTAAATGACCCTAAAAAAGTGTATAAAATGACACCTCATCATTTGATTAAGAATGTCTACATGTTAAGCTTAAGAGAAAGAATGGACCTCGATTTGGAAGCTAGGCTGATGGGAGAAACT
Organism: Tanacetum coccineum; assembly: GCA_026074375.1. NCBI lineage: Eukaryota > Viridiplantae > Streptophyta > Magnoliopsida > Asterales > Asteraceae > Tanacetum > Tanacetum coccineum. The sequence continues at coordinate 50,313 of BQNB010005269.1, read as the reverse complement.
TTAATCCAGAATAGATCATTTGACCCATTATATGGAGATTATATTGAATTAAACGATCTGAATGAGCCACTAGAGCTTAGAAGAAATCAAGTTGATGATTTAGAACACATCATTGAGGAAAGTAAGGTTGTTAATGATCCCATGATAGATATAGTCAAAACTAGGTGTGATTTTATTAGTGGATTGAATGATTAACCTAGTAATTATGACTTTGATAGAAGAATCCACATCGACTGTGCCTACAACTTAAAGTTTTCATGCATTATAGGTTTTGTGTATGTACACGTTAATTTCCTCCTAATTTTGGCTATTAACGTGATGTCTAAAAAGTTTTATAACTCGACAATGAAAGATAAAATTGAATTCAAAGGGAGGAATGAATTAGAAAACTTCGTTAATGCACCACTTTTTATTGGAAACTTTTATGTTGTTACTGATTTTACAGTTGTGGAAGATATAGATCCTTATCTTGATGAAGGAATGGGCAATGTGATAGTTGGAGAACCTTTTTGCAAGGCTTTATGAGTGGAAGCCAAAAGGATTGATGGAATCATTACCAACCGTGATGGGGATGATAGTGTAACTTACCAAATGGCGCGGTCAAACCCAAGGTTCAAACACCTCACTAATGAAAAATGCAACAAGATCCCATCATTACTAAAGGTAAGTGAAAAAGATAAGATGAATGTAATCTCGCACCCATACCAAAAGCTGAAGGGTTTCTACAAAGGAGTTTTGAATCTAGGACCCCGAATTTATTCGAGATGCAAAAGTTAAAGAATGGCTCACACGCGGGAACATAAGCGTACATGAGATGGAATAAATGAGCCTGAAGAAAATTCCAACTTAATGAATTCGTTGTAAAGAAAAGTGCTTCCTGGGAGACAACCTGGACTATTTTTAATTTATTTTATCGAGTCTATCTTTCCAGACATCAACATAGCGTATCCGCTCCATACCATACGGCGTATTGAATGTATGGACGTTATCAGTCTTTAATTTTTTCTACATTTAAAAATTATTGTCAGTTATGTCTATACGGCGTATTCATTATATGATACGGCGTATTTGATAGATTGTCCCGTATTCAGATACTTTTTACAGGTCTCAATACGGCGTATCTTGGTTTTGGGATATGGCGTATAGACTTCATGTACAGTTTGTTTTGATGTTATTTTTTATTAATCGTAGAATACCCGAGGTAGGATTGCATGGTTTTCTTATATTTTACACAAGACCTTGCTGAAAAGAAATTCACAATGTTGTGGAAGTATCTATAATCTGGAATCTTATGTGTGTTGTTGTCATGCTGTAATTCAGACGCATTTACAACACACATTGTTGCTCATAAACTCAACATAGAGAATCATATCGAGCAAATATCAGGGGAGGTTCTCGTTCTAATTTTTTTATTTCCCATTTTTAACTGTTATTTTTATACAATGAGGAGGTTGTATAATTTAAGTGGGAGGATGAGAATTAGAACATTACTTGTCCTATTTTTCACATTAATATGCTTAAAATAAAAAATTTAAGCTTAAATTATTCTTAAATTAAAAAAATTCAAGCATACTTTTGTGAAAAAACTAGTTACATAACCTGCACATAAAACCCTTATTAGATATTGCGAGGATTCAACCTTATCCATTTCTAAATATTTACCAAACTCCCACAAAAATATGAGTGTGTCGGTGATGTTGTAGACTTTAGAATTTGGCTTGGTATATCTATTCGAGACCACAATAATGAGTACTGTGGATTTAGATAGAGTAACTTGTTTAAATTGGTAAATTTCTAGGATTACATTCAAAAAGCCTATATATGTTGTGTATTTAACTAACTACATTGGTTAGTTAACCCCCGTATAAACCCTTTGTTTACTCTCACTTTTTTTTGTTTTCACCAACTATTTGTTTCGTTACACCTTTACACCTTAGCCTACCCCATTAGATTAAGTCCATTTATCAGTTACTATCTGCTTTAGTGTAAAGTATGTATTTCTTGTGTCTTGTGTCATTTTCTATCTCTGGTATGGTTGAAAAATTTCCCTTTGCAATGGGAATGTAAAAGTAGTTAAACTCATGTATTTTTACTACTTTTACAATTATTGGTATATCCGAAGAACGAAGAATCATGGAAGAAATTATCCGGAGTTATTATGATCGTGAAGATGGTGAAATTACACCGAGATTAGTAGTGTATCATTTATGTTTAAAAAACAAAAAAGTTAGAAAATTGCTGCAAAAAAGAGGAGGAAATTTTGGAGATAGTCAGTTCATTCGTTAAAGCTTAAACCGATGGAATTATTTAAAGGATCAATTATTCGTTAATACGTGATTATAAATCAACGATGTAAAGTTTTGTATAAAGTGGTAGATATCGCCACTTGATTTTGTAAAAGTATGTATAGTATAGAAGATTGGGTAGTTAACCGTTATGGGAACGCCAACTAAGGTTGTTTATGTCTGTCTATGATCAAGACGTTTATGTATATATTTCTGTGCCTTTATCATGGGAACGGCCGGGGAGCAACTTGTACCTTATTTATTTGAACTTAGTCTATTTGTTTTATATATTTTTATTTAACAACAATTATTTCCCTTTTCTAATCCCTAACCCTTAGGTCTTATTCGAATGAGGATGCGATCAATCACATGTTTCTATTCCGTTGTTACGTCCATGTATGTGTGATTTTGTCCTCCTTGTTGGTTTAATACTTTTTGGAGAAAGGTTAGAAGATCCATACCTTAAATCACTTTTTGTCCTAACCCTTGGTTTTACTAGAGTGAGAGAATTGAATGCAATCATGTATGTCTATTCCATCGTTATGAATGCGTATATGTGGTTTGTCGCCCTTGCTGATTTATGATTTTTGGTAAAGACTGCTAGTCCTATTCTTTAGCTTATTCGAGTTAAGGTTCGAATGCAGTCATATGTGTCTATCCTATCGTTATGGGTTGAGAAGACGATGGAAGTCTTTATGGACGACTTCTCGGTCTTTGGGAATTCTTTCCAAAACTGCCTCTCCCGTTTAGACCACATGCTTCAAAGGTGTGAAGACACCAACTTAAGTCTTAACTGGGAGAAGAGCCATTTTATGGTCAAAGAGGGCATTGTCCTCGGCCATAAGATTTCTAAGAAAGGGATTGAGGTTGACAAAGCCAAAATCGATGTCATTGCAAAATTACCTCATCCCACCACCGTCAAAGGAATTAGGAGTTTTCTCGGTCATGCCGGTTTTTACCGGCGGTTCATTCAGGATTTCTCAAAAATATCCCGACCAATGACCCATCTCCTTGAGAAGAATACTCCATTCATCTTTTCCGATGACTGCATTCGAGCTTTCCAAACATTGAAAGATAGACTTACGGAAGCTCCAATCTTGATTGCTCCAAACTGGGACCTTCCATTTGAGCTTATGTGCGATGCAAGCGATTTCGCCATAGGTGCAGTTTTGGGGCAACGTCATGAGAAACATTTTCGGCCTATCCACTATGCTAGTAAGACCTTGATTGAAGCACAAACGAACTACACTACGACTGAAAAAGAATTACTTGCCATAGTGTATGCTTTCGAGAAATTCAGGTCTTACCTCATCATGAACAAAAGCATAGTGCATACGGACCATTCCGCCCTTAAGTATCTCTTTGCAAAAAAGGATGCCAAGGCGAGATTGCTCCGATGGGTTCTCCTCCTCCAAGAATTTGACTTCAAAGTTATTGATACTAAAGGAGCCGAGAACCTCGCAGCCGATCATCTGTCCAGATTGGAAAACCCGTATGAAAACGTCAATGATCCTAAAGAGATAAATGAAAGTTTTCCTCTTGAGACGTTAAATATGGTGACCTTTCGTGGAGATTCTAGAACCCCGTGGTTTGCCGACTTTGCAAATTACCACGCGGGTAGATTCATTGTGAAGGGCATGTCGACCCAGCAGAAAAACAAGTTTTTCAAAGATGTTAAACACTATTTCTGGGACGACCCCTTCTTGTTTAAAATTTGTGCGGATCAAGTGATCAGGCGATGTGTGCACGGCAATGAAGCTCTTGAGATTCTCTCAGCTTGCCACAATGGACCCACCGGGGGACATCATGGTGCAAACCTCACAGCCAAAAAGATCTTTGACTCCGGTTTCTTCTGGCCCACCATCTATAAAGATGCCCACGAGTTTGTCAAGAACTGTGACTCGTGCCAACGTCAAGGAAAAACTTCACAACGTGATGAGATGCCTCAAAACTCCATCCAAGTTTGTGAAATCTTTGACATTTGGGGCATCGACTTTATGGGCCCGTTCCCGTCTTCACGAGGGAACAAGTATATTCTCGTGGCAGTCGACTATTTGTCAAAATGGGTTGAAGCGAAAGCGCTCCCCACCAATGATGCCCGAGTAGTTTGCAAATTTCTGAAATCTCTCTTCGCCAGATTTGGTGCTCCCCGTGCAATCATAAGTGATCGCGGAACCCATTTTTGTAATGACCAGTTTGCAAAGGTCATGCAGAAATATGGAGTTACTCACCGTCTCTCCACCGCTTATCACCCACAAACAAGTGGGCAAGTGGAAGTATCAAATCGTGGCTTGAAAAGAATCCTTGAAAGGACCATAGGTGAAAACCGTGCCTCCTGGTCGGACAAACTAGATGATGCACTATGGGCCTTCCGCACAGCTTACAAAACACCCATCGGGTGTACTCCTTACAAGCTTGTGTATGGAAAGGCATGCCATCTTCCGATCGAGCTTGAGCACAAAGCCTACTGGGCCTTAAAGCAAGCAAACTTCGATCCTATAATTACGGGTGATCACCGGAAAGTTCAACTCAATGAACTTAATGAACTTCGTGATCATGCCTATGAGAACTCTTTGATCTATAAGGCCAAAACAAAGAGGCTCCATGACTCCAAGATCAAAAACCGTGTTTTCAACATTGGTGATCGAGTCCTCCTCTTTAATTCCAGATTAAAGATTTTCTCGGGCAAACTAAAATCCCGTTGGAATGGCCCTTTCACCATCACTAGAGTATTTCCGTACGGCACTGTTGAGCTTTCTCAAGCCAACGGGCCAAATTTCAAAGTGAATGGTCATCGCGTCAAGCATTACTTTGGAGGGAACGTACCACACTTGGTAGTTCCAGATCTCCAAACTTTCCCCAAGGATCAATAAATCCTTGTGATGGGTCAAGCATCGCGACCCTAAACAAGCGCTTCGTGGGAGGCACCCCATGCTTATCCGTAGTTGTGATATAAATAAGTGTTGTTATTTTGTGAGATAGCTTGTCTTTTCCATTACCCGTGTTTCCATGTTGTTGTTATTTATTGTCCAGGATTGCCCGGATTGTGAAGACTCTCAGTTTTGTCATTCATCAAGAGTTTCACATCCTCAGCTTCATTTGGGAATCCGATATCCTAATCTTATCGACTAACGTTTTATCTTTTGGCATACCTCATAAACGGCCTTAGATTAATGTAGTACCCTTCAAAACATCGAGGACGATGTTTAGTTCTAGTTTGGGGGGGTATCTTCGATTTGATTGTTTCCTGCAGCATTGTTACCACGTAAACCCGTTTTTTTTTTACCACCAAAATACAAAAAAAAAAAAAAAAATGAAAAAAATTGAAAATTTTTCAAAAATATAATAAGTGTTTTGTGTCGCATTTTGCTTTTCTTTCATGTTATAAAAGAATAAATTTTTTGACAGTTGATCTGGCGTGTTGAGTCCCTAGCTAGTTCCTTAGGCCAAGCTTCATCCACGGAATTCTATAGCTTGATATTTTAATAATTGAAGAAACGAGAAATGATAGAGTTAAATACAAGTTTATTGCTATAGGCAAGATTCTTTCATCTAAAAACTTATACAGTAACTTATGGTTTTTTCTCTCCCTGAATTTCTAATTCCAACCTTATCATACTGTACTCAATTTCATTCACTAAGACAATCGAAGTATTCATTAAAAGCTTCAATTTGTAACTTGAGTTTTTCAAAAGCAGATTTTATAGTGAATCTTAAAAGATAAATGCCAAAGAATGCAAGAAATGAAATGTGCATGCAAAAATGCATGAATATGGAAATTTTGCCAATGAAGCATGCAGTTGATATTATGGAGCAAGTAAAAGATGTGTCGTGATATCCCACTCCGCTAACAACGAGGTGGGGGTTCAAACTAAGACGTCTTTGCTTCTAGGTGATTTGGTGTGTCAGTGATATAATCACTATTGAAGAAAAAAGGTCTAGGTGAGGTTTCAAACTAAGACAAACCAAATCCTTATGCCATATTAGGAATAGGATGTGTTGAAGTGATTCCTCTACGCTACAACGGGGTGGGTTTTCAAACTAAGAACAAAACCGGTGCCGTTGGTAGTGATATCTACTACCGTTAACCACAAGAGGTAGGGGTTCAAACTAACAAAGCGCATTCGTAGCTATAAGAACTTATGATTATGATGTTAAAAATGTTGCAAAAAGTTCTAAAGTTTAAATCTCGAAATCAAGTTACGAAGTCCTAATAAGATGTTGCTTTGAGTCATGATTCATTTTGAATTATGACTATTAGAACAAAAAAAAATAATGCCTATGGTAAATAAAATGATTAAACACATCAATCCGTCTATCCATGTTGGGAAAAAGTTGAAAATTCACAAGTCATAATATGAGGGCCTTAACGATATAAACTTAAATCGACAATGATCTTGTTTAATTGCTTAGCTTGTAACTTGTGAAAATATCGAGGAGATGAAATTATCCGTCAATGTACAACCGTAGATCACTCTACGGGTGCTTTCTCATCTATGATCCCCAGTATTAATAAATAAAGAAAGTCTGAACTTGTTAATAAATGATAAAATTCCAAAAATATTAGTTGTCGTTAGTGTAAATTCAGAAAATGGTAGAAAACGGGGCTTACATGTTTTACTCATGAACATTGCTTGAGGACACACAATACCTTAGTTTGGGGGATTTATGATAAGTGCTTAATTACACATATCTTTTACCTCTAAAAACGAGCTTAAATGACTAAAAGCAGACAAAAACTGCCAAATATATGTTTGTTTTGCATTTGTATTGTGCAGGAAGTGGATATCAACAAAAAGACAGAAAACCAAGCCAAAATGACAAAACTGAGCATGGAATGGAAAAGACTGTGCAAAATCAAGGCCAAGTCCAAAAATTCCAAAGTCAAGTCAAAACTGAAGAATCACAGTCAAAACCTGAGACCGGAACAGAAGAAAACTATTGAATGCCATCTAACCCATCTGATGGCCGGGAAAGCCCAACATATAATTAAGAATGACTGAGAAGACCAAATGGGCCTCAATCAATTACCCCAGCCCATTTGTGTGCAATTGACAAAGACTGTGAAGACTTTGAAGGCCCAATCCTAGCCCAGTTACAGCCAATCTCAGCCATTGTACACACAAAACCCACTCCATAACCTTATTGGGCTTGAAAAAGCCCAATAGCCAAGCCTGTACCTAATTGGGCCCAATACAAGCCCAGTTTGGTAAGTGTATCACGCTTAACAAGTGCCTCACAACCCCATACTTTTAAGTAAGACAGCTTAGGGGCTTGCCCATGCCGTATTTCGTATGGTTTCTTATCAACCTTCTTAGTTAGAACCATGTTGAGAATGCGAGCAGCAGACTCAAGGGCATAATCCCAAAAGGACTTTGGTAGAGTTGTTTGACTCATCATGGAGCGAACCATGTCTAGCAGTGTTCGATTTCTCCTTTCTGACACTCCATTATGCTGTGGGGTGTAGGGCGGAGTGTGATGGGCAATCATCCCATGCTCCTTGAGATGATCCAAAAACTCTTGACTCATATATTCACCTCCTCGATCAGATCTTAGTGATTTTATGGTCTTCCCGAGTTGATTTTCTACTTCCTTTTGAAAAACTTTAAAAGTCTCAAACACTTCATGTTTATGTTTCAGCAAGTAAACATAACCATACTGACTAAAGTCATCAGTAAAAGTGATGAAGTAGTTAGCTCCTTGTCTTGACATGATTCTAAATGGGCCACATACATTGGTGTGTATAAGTCCAAGTAGATATTTGGCCCTTTCCACTTGATTCGAATAGGGTTTTCTTGCCATCTTACCAGACATGCATGAAACACATTTTCCTAAAGACTCAATGTCAGTAGAATTGAAAAGTCCATCATTTTGCAACTTCTTAATGCGTTTCTTGCTAATGTGTCCAAGACGACAGTGCCATAAGAGAGAAGAGTTTAAGTTTTGCTTAGCTCTTTTATTGCTAACATTATACATAGAACTATCATTTGTATTTTAACAAGACATTTCTATTTCAAAGAGACCATCCCTTGGGATAGCAGTAAAATAAACAATATTATTTTTAGAAACAGAAATTGCGTTATTCAATTTAAAACGGTTAATAAAACCATCGTCATACAAACGCGAAACTGAAACAATCCCTCTAGTAATAGAAGGTGCATAATGACAATTGTTCAAAACAATAACTAGTCCACTAGGGAGACATAAATGATCATTTCCAACATCTTCAACCACTTCACGTTGACCATTGCCCATGTACAGACTTAAAGCTCCTGGATTCAGTTTCTTACTTCCTCGCAGACCCTGAGTAGTATTACAGATGTAAGTACCACAACCTGTATCATAAACCCAAGAAGTAGTATGAAAGGAATAGAGTTCTATGGTGAAAATACCTGAAGTGCTAGCTCCTTGAGCTAGATTCTTCTTTTTCAGCAACTCGGTGAGATATGTGGGACAGTTCCTTTTCCAATGACCTACTTTACCACCGCAGTGATGGCAGATCGCGTCCTTTGTAGGATTATCCTTTTTGGGTGGTGGAGGAATCTTAGGTTTAGGGGCATAAGATGGCTCAGCGTTAGCATATGCCTTCTTACCCTTGCCTTTCCCTTGAACTCCTTTTGCAGCCTTAGACGGTTTCTTGTTTTTGTTCTTCTGGACCTTTCCTGCTCTTATAGCATGAAGGGCAGGTGCAACAACTTTCTTAGGTAACGTCTCTTCATGCAGCTTAAGCATAGCATGTAATTCATTAACTATCTTCCCCATGCTGTGCATATTGTAGTTTTGCATAAAACTGTCATACTCCTTAGAGAATCCAACCAAGATCAGACTTACTCCAAGGTTCAAAGTGACGGGGTGACCAAGATGTTCCAATTGATCAATGTAGCTATTCATCTTGAGGACATAAGAGCTTACTGATTACCTTCCTCCTGCCTGCACGTGTGGAATTCTCTTACAGTTTGTAGGAGTTCATGTTCTGCTTGCTTAGAATATAAAGCTTTAAGCTCTTTAAGCATGTCATTGGTGCTAAGATGGGCTAGATTTCGTTGGATTTCTAGGTCCATAGTCAATAACATCATTACAACAATCTCCTTTTGGTTCTTGACCCACTCATTATAAGTGGCCAGGGCCTGAGGAGATATTGGCTTATCAGGTGCAGCAGCAGCAACAGGAGCAGCAGGAATTGGTTGCTCCAGGTATTTTTCCTTATCTTCAGTTAATAATACCAACCGAAGTTGTATGTACCAATCAATTAAGTTAGGTCCAGTAAGTTTTTGTTTCTCGAAGAAACTCCTGAATACCGAATTGTTTCCGACTAAGGTAGTCATCTACAATTAACAAAAGTTTAAATAATTAGTATCTTCGATAATTAAATTCATAATAGAATTAACTACCCAATTAATTACTAATTAAGACTAAGATCCATCTTGACCTCCCACTTATTAACCATAGGTCTGACCAGTGAGAAAAACAAGTAGGGCAAGTGGTAAGCAACGTTTGCTAATTGCTTTAAAAGCAACTCTTAGACTTATGAGACCGGTCAAGACATTAATCGACAAGTAATAATGTCAAGAGCATGTTTAGTTCTCATCTTATGCCTCGGGTCCAAGGTCTAACCAAGCATACTTGAATTAAGTCGACCAAATAAGAACGTGCAAAAATTGCCATAGGTCTGACCAGTGAACAAAATTCGCCATGGGTTTGGTATGGCCTTTAGGTCTGACCAGAGAAACGTTCAATACCAACTTGCACGTGTTTCTAGTTGTTGGCAAAAGACTTAAAATTTAACAAATAGGGGTACTATTACATAATGTGATAAAAAGGGCGTGTACAAAGAAGCATGCAAACAACTTTGAGCGCTAATTTAAAAACCTTTAATTATGACCTGTTAGTGACATGCCTTAGTTCCGGTAACTCCAATCGAACGTGCAAAGGAGCGGGAATCAGCGTCAGCGCGAAGGTTATAAAAAACCTGAGTTCTTTAAGAATGTTGACCACTCCGCCTTAAACTTTTCTTTTAGTTTGTTCTAGTGGATGAGCCGTACTTTCCATGAGTCCATAGCGTCCAGTTTTTAAATTCATGAAAAACATGTTTCATAGTTTTTAAGGTCTTTTAATGTTATAAAAAACATATTTTCCACAAAACAATAGCAGGTCACAAAGAATATGTTTTAGGCGTGTAGAATTAAAGACCGGTTTAATGTCATCTTGCATTATTTATTAGTTCGTATTCCATTTGTTTAGGCATGTAAACTTGTAAAGTAGTAAACAAATAAGCATGTAGGAACATAATAAATAATATAACATTAATTAAAGCGAGTAACAAGTAATCATCCGAGTTCTCTATGAGTCTTTCCCAATTGAGAATCATAAGACCCTCACTAGGTTTTCATCAAGTGTCTAGATCGCCCCATACATCACAAATTAATGTGATTGAGTAGGTCTTATAGCCGGAATTTAGGAAACAAATCAAACTAATCAATTCAAAAGATCTTATTTTCGCAAAAGATAAAAATATTTAGTTTCCAAAAATAAAATATTTACAAGATCTTTTAAATAATTAGGAAGATTTAATAGTCCTAAATTAATCAAATTAAAAGATGAAGTAAATCTCTATAAATTAACAATTAATATTAATTCATCTTTTAATTTTCTATTAACTTTTTAATTAATTTTCTTGCAAGATCTAGCAATTTGTCTTTACTAGACGAGTACCCGCGCGTTGCAGCGGGAATTCCTAGTGGTAGATTATTAACAATATGAGATATTGTGATATTGTGGTAAATATTTCGTATAACGTTCAAAATAAGCGTTTATCTAACAAGAATATAAAGAATATCTGCAGAAACTACCCGTAAAAATTGAGGAGTGAAAGTGAGTATATATTGAGAGATTAACTTTTGCTGTAAAATAACATTTGTGTGTGAGATTGATAAGTGCTTAATTACACATATCTTTTACCTCTAAAAACGAGCTTAAATGACCAAAAACAGACAAAAACTGCCAAATATATGTTTGTTTTGCATTTGTATTGTGCAGGAAGTGGATATCAACAAAAAGACAGAAAACCAAGCCAAAATGACAAAACTGAGCATGGAATGGAAAAGACTGTGCAAAATCAAGGCCAAAGTCCAAAATTCCAAAGTCAGGAGTCATACCTGAAGAATATGTTGGATGCAATCTTAACCCATATGATGGGTCGGAAAGGCCCAATAGGTATAGTTGATGAAAGATGCCTCTGTGAAGACTTTGAAGGCCCAATCCTAGCCCAGTTACAGCCAATCTCAGCCATTGTACACACAAAACCCACTTCATAACCTTATTGGGCTTGAAAAAAGCCCAATAACATAAGCCTAACCCTTATTGGGCCCAGACACACTCAGTGGGCCCAATACAAGCCCACACACCTTATTGGGCTCAAAACCAAACCCAATGGGCCCAATACACAAACCCAAGCCCAACAAAAAGCCCAAAATCCTTTTTTATAAAACTTTAGGGGCTTAAATTGCCAATTTTGAAAGTTATTTTATAAAAGAAAAGTGGTAAAACAAAGAAGGACTAAAACTGCCAAATGGCAGTTTTCCTTTTAGTTATAAAACGCAGGGACCATTTTTGCAATTTAGCAAAACCTCTTTATTCTTTTGTTATAAAAACGGAGGGGCTAAAACCGTCACTTTCCAAACATGTTTTATAACTATTTTCGGCTTAAACAAAATGAAAAGAGAGAAAGAGTTGAGGGGCCATTTGTGCCTCTTCCCCATTCTTCGCGTTTAAACCCTGCAACCCACCCCGTACTGTAACCCCTTCGCGCCAAAACCAAACAGCCCTTTTCCCACGGTTTTCTTGCAATACCACTCTCCCAAGTACCTTTCCAGCTCACCCCTCACCTCTTCCCACCTTACCCTGCCCCTATAACCCCTCCCACTTGGAAAACACTCAACCCCGAAGTCCCCATCCATGGCTGAGATTGAAGAGAAGCAAATAGAGGGTTAGGATTGATTGGAGGGACATCCTACTCTCACAACAAACACATCCCAAGTCCAAGTGAAGACTCTAAGCTGCTATAAAAGAGAAGAGAACAAGCAAAAGAAAGATCATCCCCGTTTTTTACTTTCTTAGCTAAAATCTTAATTAAGTTTGTTTTAAAATCATTGTACTCAGTTCTTTTCAAGTTTTTATTGTAATACTTACAGTTTTAATAAAAGTTAAGTGTTTTTGGAGAAAATAGCTATTGTTAAATTTTCAAAGCATTTCATTAAAGTCTAGTTTAATTCTGTTAAATTGTTTAAACATGTGTTAAAAGTTATTAAAACTTACTTGTGATCACTTATCTCTGCTTTCTTTTACAAAAAAATCAGTTAAAAAGCTTTTTTATAAAATAAGGGGGTGTTTGGTTTAGCATGAAAATGGGTCAAATGGTTGTTGCCATGGGTCAAGCTCACTCAGCCAACTTTGGCTGAGTGTATAGGCTTTATCAGGCCACTTAAATCACCACCCTTAGTTTAAAAATAAGTTTTTAGGTTCCTTTTGGTTTCTGTCAAAATTTGAATAAGCCAATTTGAGCTTAAAGGCTTAAGCTGCTTATGCAGCTTAAGCACACTATTTGTGTGCTTGTTGTGTTGTTTCTAGCCACCTTAAACTAGCCCTTGTTCTGTCCTTTTAACCATCACCAAGTAATAAGCCAAGTGTGTATGTATGCTAATTTTTTGAAAATAGCCATTTTCAAGCCCTAAAATCAGCAGCTTTTTCTTCACTTTAATAGCTAATATTTTGAACATAAGCTTATTTGCCTCCCCTTTTAATCTGTTTATGCTTTGTTTTGGCTAAAAAGCTCTTTAGAGCTTATTTTCATAAGCTCAAATAAGCCTTAAGCCTCTGTTGCATGCTCCCCTGGTGCTGAGCACCATTTTCAGCCCACTTGTTTAGCTTATTTAGGTACTAAGCATTAGGATCTTATAGCTTTTATTTATAGCTTAATACTTGTTCTTTAAGTCCCCAAATTATTATAGCTTATCTCAGCCTTTAGCTTAGCTTATTCTATGCTTAAAGTTCATTCTTTTCTGTTTTCTTATTAAAACTGTCACATAGCTTAAGTCACTTTCCAGCTTATTTTAAGGCTTATTATAGTTTGCTTTAGCTTATTTAGGATTCCCCTTCCCTATTTATCTGTCCCCCATAGGTTTACTTTTGTGCTAGCTTAAATCCAAATAAGAGAAGAAGAAAATAAGCTTATAACTTATTAAGCTTTTGCAGCCCAAAGCTATGTTTCTAAGCTTATTTAGTAAGCTAAAAGCATAATGCTTTTACAAATTTTCCCCTTAAGCCGCTCTATAAGTTTCCTGCTTTTGGCCTTTTTTGATAATAGAGCTATTTGGACCCACCTGCATATCGGGGTTCCTTCTCAGGGACCATTTATGTAATTTTCTTTTTTAGTGTTAACACTGTTAGTCCTGTGTTTCTAGTTAGCCCTGTTACCGACCAAAGCCCCGGTGTGTCCTTGTGTCTTTCACTGTTAGTCCTTATAGTTAACCACAAGTTAGTTTATTTAATTTAATTAATAATATTAGGTTTAATTTTTAACTAGTTTAATTACTTTTTATATAATCAGTAAAATTTGGGCATTTTTATATTTTTAGAATTGTTAACTTTTTCTTTATTTTATTTTATTTTTTTCAGAATTTTTATAACTTTTATTTTTTGTCTTTTTCTATTTTCTTAAGTTTAATTAGTTATTAATCTTTAAAAATTCATAAAAAAATCCAAAAATTAATAAAAAAATATTTTTCTTTTTTATAAAATTTTCTTTTTTGTATTCTTAGTGTCAGGAAAAATATAAAATTTAATATCGGCTTAATTTTTCCTTAAATTTCAGTCTTAGACGCCGTTATTATCCGGTACTTAAGTTTTAGGTTATTGGTTATAATTTATCGTTATTTTCGTTTAGCAATTCAAGTCACGACCTCCGTTTTTATTCTATTTTTTTTATTTTTTAAATAACTAATTAGAATTTAATTTTGATTTTGTAATTTAATTTCAGTTATTTATTTATCCTTAATTTTTAGTATTTAGTTTCTTTTACTGGAGGATAGTCCCGATACCTGATTCTGTTCCCCGTATTTTAGTATAGATTTAATTTTAGGATTTCCCTATAACTAATTTTTGTTTCCCGTAGTTTTTAAGATCCCCATTTCCTTTGCTTGTTTTCCCGTAGAATAAATTAAGTTTTATTTAATTAATTTTAAGTTGTAATTATATCAGTGTTTCCATCATATATTCTTCATCATTCAATTTCTCATCAAACCAGGATAATTTTCAATTGCAGCCTCGTTGGGACATACGACCCGGGAATATCTCTTCCGGAATCTTTTTATTATTGATTTGATTCTTATATATTTTATTTCTAAGTAGGTCTTGACTTTTTCCCTTTGTCAAGGGTGAAGAGTTTGGATTTGCCTAGTATTTTTTATATATATACTATCAGACGAATCAATTTTTGGCGCCGTTGCCGGGGAGGCATTTGCTACGATTTCTATCCGACTTTGATCTGAACTTGTCTTATTATTAATATATCATATTAAAAAAAACACAAAAATATTTTTCTTTTCTTTTTATTAGTACATATCATATAAAAAATTAAAAAAAAAAAAAAAAATCAAAAATAAAAAAAAAAATTGTCCATAAAAATTAAAATTCACTAATTGGTAAAATACCAAAATATAATATTCTCTTTTTTCTCAACTGAGGGTATTATCAAAATAAGTTCCGGTGAACTAATGATTCCCAACTCGAACAAAGATTTTAAAACTTGCCTTCAGTGTCACCTTTTTTTTTTTTACGATATACGGCTCACCTCATTCTGATTAACAAACTATAAAGTGGGTATAAGGAGGGTTGTTCCTAGGAACTACGACCCGAAAGGAGAAATAAGCTTCGCGCTATTCCTACTCCTCCGCTCACCTGTGCGTTTTTCATTCTGAGAGCTACCGTGAAGTAAGATTGATTATCAGGTTTAAGTTGTCTATCTGATTTTGTCCAATTGTGAATTATGTTGTTAATAAATCCGAAAAAAAAAAAAAAATAATCTTCTTTTTCCTCTTAACCGTTTAATTCTTTTCTTGTCCCTCTTATTTGTTTAATTCTGATGGAGTCTTATCTCTGTTTTGAATGTGTAGGGTGTGGACAACCGACGGATAACTCTTATTGTTATTCGTGCACGTGCCAACAGTGCGGTTGTCGTCTCATTGATGGAGTTTGTCTTAGTTGTACTTATGGAAATGGAAATCAAATCGATTTTTCAACTCCGTACTCTTTTGATCAATCTCCAAGTTTCTCTCACCACCCCACACACTCTAAGCAAATCTTGTGTGAATTTTGCGGGAACGATACTCAATATTGTCACTGCTGTACACCTCAAAGCCAGTTTATCTATCCAGAGCCAGATTACAGCCTTGATTTCAATTCCCCGCAAGATTTGCATAATCTTCAACAGCAAAATCTTTGCTGTGAAAATTGTAGGGGTCCTCATGCGACTATTGAATGTCAACCGATGAGTCAAAACTCTCATTCTTTCGGTTTTGACCAACTTCAAACCCCGCAATTTTCCGTCAATCATCAACCTCCTCAACCAATGAGCATGGAAGCTTTGCAAGCCCAAGAGGACCTAATGAAATCGATTGAAAGCTTTCTCAAAAAGTTTAATCGTATCTCTTTTGGGAAAACGCCTAAGGTTCTATTGCAAGCTTGGGACAACTTTTTTGAAGTTAAGCACGCTCAATCCGAGGAAGTGCAAGAATTGCTTAGCAAACTTGTTCAAGATGTGAAAATCATAAGTGACGAGCTATCTGAGTACATCAATACTCCGGCTTGGAATCGCCCTCTCGTCTACTGTGATAATGATGATGACGAGGACTATACCATTGCAATCACACCCGAATCACCAACCAAAGAGCCCGTTAACTCTCTAAGTTTGGGGGACGAGCATCTTGACACTATTCCGGCAACGGAATCGGACGAATTCATAAAGTCTAGTGTCGAGAACCTTGTCCCAACCCCAATTGAGTTCGAGGATTTTTCCGACGATGAGTGTGATTTGCCTCCATATGATGATTCTTCAAAGAATCATGATTTTACTTTCTCCAACCCTCTCTTCGATATCGATGAAGATTTTACCTTAAGTGACGAGTCATTTTCCGAGGAGGACATTCCAAAAGAGAATTTTATCATTTTCTCTAATCCTCTCTTTGATCTTGATGAAGAAATTGCTTCGACTAAGGTAGATCGAATTAATGATGAGGTGCTGGAAGGCATCCATTCAATTCCACCGGGAATTGATTCTTTTGATGCTGAATCTGATCTTGTAGAATCCGTGCTAAATCGAGACATTTCGATTGATTCTTCTCCTAAGATCGATTCTCTTTCCAATGAGTTCGCCGGTGAACTCATCCTTCCTAAATCAATTCCACCAGAAATTGAGGAAGTTGAATTTGACCCGGAAGGTGATATTCTGTTTTTGGAAAGTTTGCTCTACGATAACTCTTCTCCTCGACCTCCGGAAGCTCTTCAAGCCAATTCTAATGCTATCGAATCTCTCCCTCCATCTCATATCCCCGTTGCGGATAATGATTCTCTTATGGAGGAGATTGACTTGTTTCTTGCTGATGACGGATCAATACCACCAGGTATTGAGAGTGATGATGTCGACTCCGTAGATGACGATACTTCTATTTCCCTTCCCGAGTTCGAATCGTTTTATGTTGATTATCCCAATTCGGGAAATTCAACCATTGATGTGGTGGAAGACATCCCCGTAGATGTGCCTAATGTTTTACCCACCCATCCCATCCTGGAGCAAGATTTCATACCCACTAGTGAATTTTTCGCTTATGTTGTATGGATCTTTCTCCCATTTCTTGCTTATCCGGTTATTCCGCCTTCTCTTCTCTCCTGTGGGGATGAAGACACCATATTTGATCCCGGCATTTCAAAAGTATCATTCTTCTAAGCCGGATGTACCTCATCGGAGTGGAACTTTCATGAAATTCAATACTTATCGTAGTCACTTGAATGAAAGTCCGATGATGATTTTAATTTCCACTTGTTTCCTCAAGGATCCATAAATCCTTGTGATGGGTCAAGCATCGCGACCCTAAACAAGCGCTTCGTGGGAGGCACCCCATGCTTATCATAGCTTATCGTAGTAGTAGTAGTATGTAGTGTTAAATAAGTGTTTTGTGTTGTTGTGTAAAATAGCTTATCTTTTCCATTACCCGTGTTTTCCATGTTGTTGTTATTGTTTATTGTCCAGGATTGCCCGGATTGTGAAGACTCTCAGTTTTGTCATTCATCAAGAGTTTCACATCCTCAGCTTCATTTGGGAATCCGATATCCTAATCTTATCGACTAACGTTTTATCTTTTGGCATACCTCATAAATGGCCTTAGGATTAATGTAGTACCCTTCAAAACATCGAGGACGATGTTTAGTTCTAGTTTGGGGGGGTATCTTCGATTTGATTGTTGCCTGCAGCATTGTTACCACGTAAACCCGTTTTTACCACCAAAATACCAAAAAAATGAAAAAATTAAAAAAACGTACCACAATTGGTAGTCCTGGATCTCCAGACTTTCCCCATGGACCAATGAATTCGGGGACGGGTCAAGCATAGTGAACTTAAACTAGCGCTTCGTGGGAGGCAACCCATGCTTATCCTTCTATCTTCTTTCTATTTTCTTCTAACAGTGTGACGTGAGGAGGTGTGCCTCTTCCATTTCTCGTATGCTTGTGTTTTTGTGGTTTATTTATCCAGGATGTCCTGGATTTTGAAGCCTCTCATGCTCGCGGTTTTTGTCCTCCGATCACAAGAGCTTCACATCCTCAACTTCATTTGGGAATCCAATATCCAAATCTAATCGACTAACATTTTATCTTTTGGCACACTTAATAAACGGCCTTAGATTTACGTAGGTACCCCCTTTTTAAAACATCGAGGACGATGTTTAGTTCTAGTATGGGGGGGGGGGAATCTTTGATTTGATTTTGCCTGCAGCCGGTTGTCACGTAATCCGTTTTTACCACCAAAATTTTTACAAAAATACCAAAAAAAATGAAAAAATTTTTAAAAAATTTCTAAAATAAAATAAGTGTTTTGTCACAGTTTTGACTTTCCTAATGGGTAGAAAGAGAATAAATTTTGACTCGGTCGAGCGTGTTGAGCTCTTAGCTTGTTCCTTAACTTTTAGACTAAGCGTTTGCGGACTTTAAAATTCGTGAAGAACGAAAAATGATAGTGTTGTTTACAAGTAGGATGCTAAACAAGGATTATTTGGAAATCTTAAAAGCTTATAAGTGTAACTTGTCGCTTTTTCTCCCAGAAGCTCTTAACCTGACTAATAAACGTGCTTAATTTTGCTTTAACTTTAAACCGACATTTTCTAAAAAGAAGCTCTTTCGGAAACGAAAATATTCATCTTAGTTCAACTGTATACTTGAGTTTCTAAAACGAAATTTTCTCTATTACGGAAAATATGTTGCAAAAAAAATGAATGATGGAAAATATAAACTGTGGGCTGATAAAGGTTTACTGCATCTTGCCGGCTCACAACCGATGTTGCAGTCTTCAAAACAAAGCCCATAGTGAGATAATAAATGCCAAAGTGCATTCTTAAGTATTATCAATAAGAATTCTCCGTCAGTTTACTTCATCTTGTCGGAGGCGTGGCCGATGTTGAAGTCTTCATATAAGGCGGGGGACCGTCGTCAGACTAAGTCACTACATCTTGTCGGAGGCGTGGCCGATGTTGTAGTCATGTAAATGATGACGGTATTAAATTCAGGAAAATGGTAGACAACGGGCTTACATTTTTTACTTCATAACAATGTGCGTGAGACACACAATACCTTAGTTTGGGGGATTTGATATGTGCTTAATTACACATATCTTTTTACCCAAAAAGAGCTTAAATGACCAAAAACAGACAAAAACTGCCAAAATATTGTATGTTTTAGCGCATTGTGGTGTCAGGAACGTATCTCACAAAAGGACGAAAACCAATCAAAAAGCAGACAAAACCAGGACACGTAATGAAAATTGTGTGGAGACAAGCAAATCAAAGTAAAGTCTACTCCGAGAAGAAAAAAAGCAAGAAAAATATAACTTTAGGGGTCAAAATGCCAAACCCAAAGTTATATATCATATAACCTCATGGGCTGATTATGCAATTGGGAAACTCCATTTATGCAAGAAAAGAAAGATGGGAAAAAGAGAAAGCCAAGAGGAAAGATGTGGAAGTGCCTTTCTTGTACACAAACAAACCTCCCTTAATTCATCTTCAACCTCTCTCTGTCACAGCCCAACTTGTATACCTTTTCTTTCCCACTCTTCCCGCCAATACCAAAACCAGCCAAGCACCCGGTTTTTGCTCCCATACTTCTCTGCAAAATCACTCAACACCCTACTACTACCCATCCCAGCTTTATAAAGTCCATGTTGGCAATCCCTCTCCATTCCCAAAGCACTTCGATGGCTGAGATTGTTTCCAAAGAAGCTCAAAAAGAATCAAAAAGGCTGGGATTTGCTTTAGTCTCTCCTCACACAACTAGCACACTTGGTTTTATCTCTCCAAAGAAGCACAAGATGGAAGTCCAATGCTTCGGCTATAAATAGACTCATTGTAAGCCTTTGAGCCAATCATGTATGTTAGTAACTAGTTTTTCTTTAATTTTTATAACTTAGCTTGTTTTTAATTATTTAAAGCTTTTGCTTTCAGCTTTGTAACATTTCTAAGTTTTAATGCAAGTTTGAAGTTTTTTAAGTCAATTTACAATACAAGTGTTAAGTTTCTTAATCTTGTTGTTTTGTGTTCAAAAAGCTCTCACCACAGCTTACTTATAAGCTGTTTTCATTAAGTAAAACTAAAAAGTTAAGTAGTAAAGAGAAAATAACAAATATCACTCTCAAACATACCACAGCTTACTTATTGGATGATAAGCCAGTTATGGATGGGCTTATGGACTATCACTAGCTTGTTTTATACAAGCTAGAGCTTGTAGATTTGTTGTTTGACCCTGTTTTGAGCAAGGGTTAGTAAAGTCTCTCTTTTCTTCACACTTTGCTTTAACTATTCAGAACTGCTAGTTCATTTGTTGACACGTTAGTTTTAAGTTTATACTGCTAGAACTAATTCATGCTTTATTTGAGTGCTTATTATGATTGAAAATGCTTATAAGGTGTTTTAAACTTTGTCATTTGATAATCCTGTTTTTAATAATTTTGACATAAAAATGATTTTTTGGAAATGATTAAATCTGTTTTGAACACGCATACTAAATCCAAGTTTTAGTTACTGCTAGTTCATTTAGACATAACTACCTTCACACCAAGCAGTACTAACTCAAGTTTACATACTGCTAGTTCACTTTAGGAACAGCATTAACTTAACACACTACCTGTAACTAACTCCAAGGTTCGTACTAGCTAGTTCAATTTCTGGATTTCAAAGGTAGCAGAACCTAACTAACACTAGCATACTAACTAACACTAGCAGTACTAACTATAAGTTAATACGGTAGTTAATACTGGTAGTACAGTTGTTAGTACTGTGTTTTTCTCTGTTTAATTTAGCTTAATTGCATTGGCTAATTTGCTTATTAGATTTACAGATTAGTTTTATTTGCTGCCTTAACCAAATTGGGAGCTTATTTTGTCCTTATTGTAAAAGTTTTTAGTAGCTTTCAGCTTGTTCTCGTTTATGTTCTTGTTAATTTATGTGCCATTTGCTTTTCACTTTTGTATTAATTCACAAACATTCCTTGTTACATTCAAACAGAAATCGTCAATCGTCTCTCGATGTTCCATCTCAGCCTCGTTGGGACATAACGACCCGGGAACACTCTATACTGCTTCCGGTTTTCTTGGTCTCGCGCGTTTTCGTCCCTTGTTGTGTATTTATACATATTTGTATTTGTTTACATATTTGAGGGGTTGCTTCGCGCGTGGTCAGTGCCTAATTTGGAAGAGACTGTCTATTCATATGATGATGAAGGAGTTGATGCAAAGGCTGACATGACTAATTTGGATACACATATCCTTGTTAGTCCTACTCCAACTACCAGAATTCAAAAGGATCATCCACTTAAACAAATCATTGGAGATATACATTGAGTACCTCAAACCAGAAGGATGACAAAGAATGTGACTGAACATGGTATGTTTAGTTTAGTGCAATAGAGAATCAACCATAAAGACTTTCAAAATTGTTTATTTGCATGTTTATTATCACAAGTAGAGCCCAAAAAGGTAATCTAAGCATTACAAGATCCAAGCTGGATAAAAGCTATGCAAGAAGAGCTTATGCAGTTCAAATTACAACAGGTTTAGACTTTGATGGATCTACCACATGGCAAAAGAGCTATTGGTACTAAATGGGTGTATAAGAACAAGAAAGATGAAAGAGGCATTGTAATCAGGAAAAAGGCTAGGTTGGTTGCTCAGGGATACACTTAAGAAGAGGGAATTGATTTTGATGAGGTTTTTGCTCTAGTTGCTAAGATTGAAGCAATTAGTCTATTCTTAGCCTATGCCTCACTCAAAGACTTTATTGTCTATCAGATGGATGTGAAGAGTGCATTTCTATATGAAAATATTAAAGAGGAAGTTTATGTCTATCAACCTCTAGGGTTTGAAGATCCAGAGTTTCCTAATAAAGTTTATAAGGTAGAAAAGGCATTATATGGTCTACATCAAGCTCCTAAAGCTTGGTATGAGACTCTATCTACTTATTTATTACACAATGGATTTCAGAGAAGCCATATAGATAAGACTTTGTTCATTAAAAGAGTCAAAGGTAATATTCTACTAGTTCAAGTATATGTAGATGATATCATTTTTGGATCTACTAAGAAGGGTTTATGCAGTGACTTTGAGAAATTGATGCACAAAAAATTCCAGATGAGTTCTATAGGTGAGCTTACCTTCTTCTTAGGATTATAAGTAACTCAGAAAGATGATGGGATTTTCATCAGTCAAGACAAGTATGTGGATGAAATTTTGAAGTTTGGTTTTTCAACTGTGAAGACAACAAGTACTCTTATGGAGACTTCAAAGCCATTGCTCAAAGATGCAGAAGCTAAAGATGTTGATGTTCACTTATATAGATCAATGATTGGATCATTGATGTATCTAACAGCTTTTAGGCCTGATATAATGTTTGTTATATGTGCTTGTGCAAGATTTCAAGTCACACCTAAAGTTTCACATCTTCATACTGTGAAGAAAATCTTTAGATACCTTAAAGGTCAACCTAAATTAGGCCTTTGGTATCCTAAGGACTCACCATTTGACTTGGAAGCTTATACTGGCAGTGACTATGCTGGTGCAAGTTTATACAGGAAATCCACAACAGGAGGTTGTCAATTTCTTGGGAGGAGATTGATCTCATGACAATGTAAGAAGCAAACTATAGTTGCCAACTCTAATACTAAAGCATAATATGTAGCTGCATCTAGTTGCTGTGGACAGGTATTATGGATTCAAAATCAAATGCTGGATTATGGATACAATTTCATGAATACCAAGATTTTCATTAATAATGAAAGCACCATATGCATTGTTAAGAATCCAGTGTTTCACTCAAAGATTAAGCACATTGAGATTAGACATCACTTCATCAGGGATTCATATAAGAAGAGATTAATTCAAGTGATTAAGATTCACATTGATTACAATGTTGCTGATTTACTCACAAAGGCATTTGATGTTAGCATATTTCAATATCTGATTGCAAGTATTGGAATGCTTAACCTCTGAAGTATTGATTGAGGGGAGGTTAATTGTGTTACTATGAAGCTTATTATACACAAAGGATACTTGTAATGAAATGAAAATGCTGCATAACAACAAGCAGAAGTGGGTGAAGGGTCAGGAAATCCCACTGAACCCCAACACACATCCACAACTGCTTCACTATCTAATCTTGAACCAATCACTGTTCCATCATTATCTTAACCCAAAAAGACTCAAAAACCTAGGAAAGCCAAAGGCCCACTAAGATATCTCAGTCTAGTGGACCTATTCCCCTTGTAGCAGATGAGACTGTCATTAAGGAGTGAGAAGATAGAATGGAAAGGGCTGCCACAACTGCTTCTAGCTTAGAAGCAGAGCAGGACAGTGGTAACATAAATAGGACCCAATCTGTAACATTTCACATTTTTAGGTCATTTCCTGAGACAATTATTTTCATTATTTATTTTTAGGGTTTTACGCGTTCGCTTTTAATTATTATCTTATAGTTAAATCGCGTAATCTAAAAATCATCATTCAACGTAAACGGACACCGAACAAATAAAAGTTTACGTCAAGCAAGCGTTATAGGGTTATTAAGAGTATAATTTATAACTTTTCATAATTTATTTTTATTGGTTACGTAAAACGCTTACGTTTCGCAATAAATTACATTCGGGCATACCCGAAAGCACCTATACCTATCTATACTCAAACCAATACCCACTTTTATACCTAATACATAAAAAATAATTCCTTTTCTACTTATAAACAAAGAAAATAGGATCCAACATGTATGTACATGAAATGAATCCTTAAAACCCACTAAGTTATACTTTACAACTCATAAACCTTACAAGAAGTACCATGTATCCCATGTATCTATAAATTGGCACATCACTTGTACCCTAGACCTATTTTGAGTCGTGGCCTCCTCCTAGGGAGGAGGAGAGCTCTTACACCATGTACTTAAACCATTAAGCTCCCATGGTTTCCTTTTAGGTAGTTTAAGGTTTCAATCATGCTATAAATAGAAAGTCCAAGGTACCTAGCTCATTTACATACTCCAACAATTAACTTAAACACAAAAACTCTCTCCACATTCCACCAAAACCCACGACCAAACATTTCCCATTTGGGTTTCATATTCTTTGATTTTCTAAAGCATTCCAAGTATTCTAGTGTTCATTCTAAGATCATCTAAGGTTACTCAAGGTTATTATAAGCTTGGATTTGGGTTTAACAAGGATTAATCAAGAAAACATATTTAGGGTTTTCTTGATTAGGGTTTTGGATTTGGAAGCTTGGTTAGGGTTTTTATTTGTGTTCATCATTCTCCTCATCTCCTATAAGGTCCATTTAAAGTATTTCATTTCCATTCATTCAGTGTCTTATGTGTACATGCTTGTTATGTAAGTTAATCACTACCTAGATGTATTTTTATGACTTTTAAGATATTACAATACATATGTAGGTTCGAATTTTATAAGTATTATGATGAAATAATACATAAAATGGAAGTACACACTTAATATAAGTACTAGTAGATTTATGAGTTTAGTTTGTAAATTATTTTGCATTGAAAGTTAATTACAGGTTATGCATTGAAAGATCACAAGGACATGGAATTCATTTGGACAAGTATTCTGGACATTTATAAGACTTAATATATGTGGGAAATATGGTATAACACTTGGTGAAAGAATGGTGCAAAGTTTCTAAATAAAAGGAGTTATAAAACTTGTTTTATTAATCACAAAACCCTAATTAATTTTATATACCTACTGTTAGAATTCATTTAATAAAGTATGGATTTTATATTTTATTTAATTAGTACTTATCACAAGGATCGTAAGCACATAAGAAACTTGAAAAACTGAGCAATAACGAAGGATATATGATATTTTTAAGTTTACAATAATTAAATGGATAAAAGTGATTTTAAAAAAAACACCTACTGTTAAAGATTTGATATATCAAAATAAATATTTTATAAATATAGTACTTTTTATAAGGAATCCAAGGACGTAAGAAACTCGAAAAACGGATTTAAAATGAAGGTGATACGTTATTTACAAGTTTAAGTTAAAAAATATTTTTATAAAAGTAAATTTATAAAAATAAGTTACTTTTCACGACAGTATACTGTTGGGAAATAATTTTCATAAAGAGTGTTTTAATTACGAAGACATGGACATAGGAATCACTAAAAACCGAATTTAAATGAACAATATACAATTAAAATACGATTTCAATAATTAAAGTTATAAAAAGTATTTTTATAAACTTTCACTTACTGTTACTGTTCATAACAGTACCAAACCATATTATAAATATAAAATTTGATTAGACTTTTCAAATACGAATCCATACATGTAAAGAACAAGCGAAACAGATTAAATATGAGTAAGTTATGACTTTTGGAAGGTTACGACGATTAATTATATAAAAGTAGTTTTATATAATTTTATAAAAACAATTAGAACTACTGTTCATCAGGGGCATAAATATTATAAATATAATATTTTGATAGATTTTCTTAATACGAAACCGTGGACATAAGAAACACTTTAAACGGGGTTAAAACGGTAAAGATACGATGTTTATAAAACCATGTGCACTATCACTTTTGTGCACTATTTTATAAAAACAATTAAACCAATTATATAATATCATTATATAATCAATAATAATATTAAAACATGTATTATTAACAAGCAATCAATTGTGAGACGAAAACCACACTTTATTTTACGGATACAAATGCAAACACCTTTATTCAATAAAGTACGGTTTAAACATTGTTTTGACATTTAAAACTAAACAAAGACTAGTAGGTGGTGGTGTAACTATATAACTTGTGATGTAGTATTATTAAGTACATTGTACTCATACGGCCTATATTTAATTAGGTTGCATTCGGTCTTATCCGTGACGTTTCCATTCACTTGATTCATATACATCAGTTTATTCACTAAGGTGAGTTCATAGCCCCATGTTTTACTATATCAATGATTTACAACTTTTGGGGTGAGAAACATGCATTGTTTTACAAATTGGACGCAAGTGTACATTTTATCATGATTACGTGTTTGCCTAAGTAGCAATAACCCACTATGCCCATTATCATGAACTGTCAATTACTTTGTGTGAGCGCGAATGTTATAAATAGATCTATTTGGGATTGACATCCCCATCCGGGTGAGTAGCTCTCACTGGTGTCACGGAGTGAACCAACGGATGTATACCATGTCGGATTTGGGATGTTTAGGGTTGAACATCATCACGGGCAATGTGGCAATATTTATATTGCATTCATACATGTCGAGCTTCAGTGTCATGAACTTAGGGAAACGTAAATACATTTTGTGATGGGTGTACAGGTTGCATAATCACGGGGAAATCTTGCGGTCCTACATTATATTTACATAAACCTATGAATTCACCAACTTTATGTTGACGTTTTAAAGCATGTTTTCTCAGGTCAATGAGGCACGAGGTGCTAAGGATACATTGGGGATACTCTTTTGGGGAGTCATGCATAAAAGATTTGGAGTCATTACATCTTGGGATTTTTGTTATGATCTAAAATCTTTGTTATCAAATGTTGAACAATTTAAGCTGTTGCGCTTTGTATTAAACAATTTCAATAAATCCAATGTATCGTATTTTAAACGACTCTTTTAGAGGTCGTTCTCATATCTTGTGCTATTGATCTATGAAGTAACGCTCCCGGACTCATTATTCTGCTGCGACCCAATTTGGGGGTGTTACAGATTGGTATCTAGAGCCAAGGTTATAGAGAACCAGGTCAAATGTTTTTACTTGGACTATAACCATTTTCAAACATTGCATCATACAAAGGGGTTTTCATGGGACACTCACTTATACATTACTTGTTGCATTAGTTGAGTATACTAGATATATATGTGTTTATAATATATTAAGTATATTATTATGAGTCTTATATATGTGTTAATGTAAAATCTGTTTGAGTGTTACAGATTCAGTCATGTCTTCTGCATCATCTGCGGTTACCTACACATCTGTCTACACTGATTCTGAGCCAGGGAGGGTATTTTGGGGAGCTGACGAGGAGCTGTCGGACGGAGGTTCTCCATGAGTTATCGTATACGGATATGATGGACTCCTTATGTAGCCGGTAGCCCCGCCATCTTCGGACTATGTGCCAGGACCTAAGCATCCACCGTCTCCCGATTATGTGCCCGGTCCTGAGCACCCACCTTCACCTGTCGAGGTACCATACATACCTGAGCCTGAGTACCCCGAGTACTTAACGCCATCCGATGTTGAGGCACCCTTGAAAGACCAGCCTCTACCTGTTGATGCCTCACCTACCGCCTTATCACCAGGCTATGTGGCAGACTCTGATCTAGAGGAGGATCCGGAGGAGGATCCCGAGGAGGATCATGCTGATTATCCCACTGACAAAGGGGATGATGATGATGAGCCCTTCGATGATGATGATGATGATGATGATACCGATGATGAGGTTGAGGAGCCCTTTGAGGACGAGGATGATGACGAGGAGGAGGAGGAGCATCTAGCTCTGGCCGACTATTCTGTTGCACCTGTTGTTGACCCTGTTCCCTCAGCTGGGGACACAGAGGCATTTGAGACTGATGAGTCTGCACCTACACCTAGATCGCCCCAGATTAGGATCCCCTTTGCTTAGACACCTCTCTGTAGGGCACGGAAGACTATCAGACTTGAGCCACCTATGTCACCATCTATGGAGGCATGTATTGCTGAGTATGCTGCCGCACCTGCACCACCATCACCACCACCATCTCCACTATCACCTTGGTCACCTCCACTATCTCAGATTACTTTACCACCACTACCACCCCCACCATCATCACTACATTTACCACCACCTATACCCACATCATTACCTTTACCATCATCACCACTACCAGTCTCACTATTCATACCACCACCAGTCGACCGTAGGGAGGACATTTCTAAGGCTGAGTTACCACCTTGTAAGAGGTTATGTTCGACTGCTCCTACATCGAGGTATGGGGTGGGGGAGAGTTTGACTGCTGCTCCTAGACCTACTGGAGGTCATAGAGCGGATTATGGGTTTATCGGCACTACGGATGCCGAGATGAGACGTCGGAGAGCCGAGGAGGTCGGCTATGGCATTAGGGATGTTTGGGTAGACCTGACAGAGGCTGTTCAGGAGGTAGCACCGATGACCCTTGAGAGGGTCAATGCTAAAGTGGCCGAGCTTGCTGCAGTTCAGGAGCAGGATACACAGGATGTTTATGCTGTGATAGAGGATACTCAGGATAGACAGACTCAGTTATTTTAGAGTGTTGATGGATTGGTCGAGGATAGACATTTTCACTATGAGATTGCACGACTATTGGATCGAGAGGCCCTCGTTTCCTGAGAGGCTTGGGCATATTCCGTTGGGTTGAGTTTGGCAGTTCACTATGAACTACAAGCATATAGGACTCATACCCAGATGCAGGATTACCGTATCGCCTCACAGGAGTCACTAATGACGACATTGATTGCACAAGTTTCATCACTACAGGGATAGTTGTCAGCGGCATTGGGACAGATTCAGGCACTTTAGGCTAGAGATCAGACTCATGCAAATGATCACGAGGGCGCTGGTAGTTCTGCCTAGATTTACATTTTTATGTCATATTCATAGCTATCATTATGTTAGCCGGCTAAGTATTATGGGTTTCATACCCAGCTAGCACGGTAGTAGGATTTGTATTTTTCATTTCTTGTATCAGACAATCATGTATGTTTTTCCAGTTATATATGATGTGTTGTATTATGTCATGTCGATCTCAATTCTATTATGTATTGTGATCCCAGTCATGTTATATAATCACTGTGTGATGTGATCTTGTTATATATATGTTGTACCCATGTCATGTTGTGATGTTTATGAAAACTCACGTGTTTTATATTGTTGTGATTAGAACAATATGCCGCCAAGAAGATCCTCTGCTACTGCAAGGGCTACTGCTGCTGCAAGGGCTGCTGCTGCTACTGCTGCGGCTGCTACCCCTATGACAGCTGCTGCTGTTGAACAGCTAATCGAAGCAAGAGTGTCTGCGGCACTTGCTAACCATGAAACTCTTCGAAATAGCACTAATGGTCATGGCGACGGAAGCCACAATTCTGAAACTAGAATTAGAGGAACTGTACGCACTCCCCGTGAGTGTACGTACAAGGATTTTCTGAATTGCAAGCCCCTTACTTTTAAGGGTACTGAAGGAGTGGTTGTGCTATCACAATGGTTCGAGAAGATGGAATCAGTGTTCCATATCAGCAACTGTGTTGTGGAGAACCAAGTTAAGTTTGCTACATGCACTTTCCTTGGAAATGCTCTAACATGGTGGAACTCCCACATGAAGACTGTCACTCAGGATGTCGCCTATGCTATGGACTGGAAGGCACTAAAGAAGATGATGATAGTCAAATACTTCCCAAGGGGTGAAATTAAGAAGTTAGAAATTGAGCTCTAGAACCTAAAAGTAAGAGGTCCTGATGTCACAAGTTATACTCTACGTTTTCAAGAGCTTGCACTGATGTATGGAAGGATGTTCCACAAGGAATCAGAAGAAGTTAAGAAATATGTTGGTGGGCTTCCTGATATGATCTGGGGAAATGTAATGTCATATCAACCCAAGACGATGGAGAAAGCAATTGAGTTTGCCAATGATCAGATGGACTAAAAAGTCCTCACTATTACTGAAAGGCAAGCTGAGCATAAGAGGAAATTGGAGTTTAATGCTGGAAACAATCAGGGGCACCAACAACAAAACAAGAGACAGAACATTGGGAGGGCTTACACTGCTGGGCCTGGTGAAAAGAGGGAGTACACGGGATCATTGCCATTATGTACAAAATGAAACTATCACCACAAAGGTCCATGTGCTCCCATGTGTAATAAGTGCAAGAAGATCGGTCATCTGGCTCGTGACTGTAGAAGTTCTGGTCCTAATGGTAATAATAACAATCATGGGAACTTCAGGACAACTCAGAATGCTGTCACTTGTTATGAGTGTGGCATTCAGGGGCACTTCAAGAAAGATTGCCCGGAGCTGAAGAATGGAAACCGTGGTAATCAACGTGGGAATTGCAATGCACCAGCCAAGGTTTATGTGGTGGGCAATACGGGAACAAACCCAGACTCCAACGTCGTTACGGGTATGTTCCTTCTAAACCACCGCTATGCTTCTATCTTATTTGATACTGGTAGATACTGGTGCCAATAGAAGTTTTATATCTACTACATTTAGTTCCTTAATTGATATCACACCAACTACATTAGACCATTATTATGATGTTGAATTAGCTGACGGGAAAATAATTAGGATAAACACTATCATCCGAGGTTGTACATTAAACTTCTTAGACCATCCATTCAACATCAACTTAATGCCTATAGAACTTGGTAGCTTTGACGTAATAATCGGTACGGACTGGTTGTCAAAGTACCATGCTCTCATTGATTGTGCCGAGAAGATCGTTCGTCTTCCCTAGGGAAATGAAACCTTAATTGTTCATGGTGACTGAAGTAATCAGGGAAACGAGACTCGTTTGAACATCATTTTGTGCACTAAAACTCATAAATATTTTTTGAAAAGACATAATGTCTTTTTGGCACATAATACTACGAAGGAGGTTAAAGACAAGTCGGGGGAGAAGCGACTTGAGGACGTACCAATCGTTCGAGATTTTCTTGAAGTATTTCCTGAAGATTTGTCGGGTCTTCTACCGACTCGACAAGTGGAATTCCAAATCGATTTGATACCCGGTCCTGCACCTGTAGCAAAAGCATCCTATTTATTAGCTCCTTCTGAAATGAAAGAGTTGTTGGAACAACTGCAAGAACTATTCGACAAGGGCTTTATAAGACCCAGTTCCTCACCTTGGGGAGCTCCGGTCTTGTTTGTAAAAAAGAAGGACGGATCATTCCGGATGTGTATTAACTACCGGGAATTGAATAAACTAATGGTGAAGAATCATTATCCTCTCCCAAGGATTGATGATTTGTTCGATCAACTACAAGGATCTAGTGTTTATTCGACAGATTATGGACTTGCGAAATCGGGTTTTCATCGATTAGAGTAAGAGAGAGGATATTCAAAGACGGATTTAGGGTTTCGGTATAAGTCATTGCAATTCCAAGTGATGCCATTTGGTTTGACAAATGCACCTGCTGTATTTATGGACCTCATGAACCGAGTGTGCAAACCATACTTGGATAAGTTTGTAATTGTCTTTATCGATGATATACTAATTTATTCAAAGAACAAGAAGGAACATGAAGAACATCTTAAGGTAATTTTGGAATTGCTTAAGAAGGATGAGTTGTACGCTAAATTCTCTAAATGTGAATTTTGGATTCCCAAGGTACAATTTTTCGGCCACGTGATTGATAGTCAAGGCATTCATATGGATCCCGCCAAGATCGAATCCATAAAAGATTGAGCATCTCCTAAGACTCCGACAGAGATTCGTCAATTTTTAGGTCTTGCCGATTACTATCAAAGATTCATTAAAGGATTTTCAAAAATTGCTAAACCAATAACCAAACTCACTCAAAAGAAATTCGTATTTGAATGGGGTGACAAGCAAGAAGCAGCTTTTCAGACATTGAAGAATAAGTTGTGTAGCGCACCTATATTAGCTCTCCCTTAAGGAGCTGAGAACTTTATTGTTTATTGCGATGCGTCACATAAAGGATTGGGTGTGGTATTGATGCAAAACCAGAAGGTGATTGCTTATGCATCACGACAGCTAAAGATTCATGAGAAAAATTTTACTACCCATGATTTGGAACTTGGTGTAGTGGTGTTTGCTCTAAAGATTTAGAGGCACTACTTGTATGGAACCAAGTGTACGGTGTTCACAGATCTTAAGAGTCTACAACACATACTTGACCAAAAGGAGTTGAATATGAGGCAACATTATTGGTTAGAGTTGCTCAGTGATTACGATTGTGAGATTCGTTATCACCCGGGGAAAGCAAATGTTGTTGCTGATGCTTTGAGCAGGAAAGAGCGAATTAAACCATTAAGAGTCTGAGCCTTAGTGATGACTATTGGTTTGGATCTTCCCAAACAAATCTTGAATGCTCAGACCGAAGCACAGAAACCAAAGAATCTCAAGAACGAAGATGTAGGTGGTATGATCAGGAAGGATATACCAAAGGAAAAGTTGGAACCCCGCGCTGACAGAACCTTATGCTTAAACGGCAGGAGTTGGTTGCCATGTTATGGTGACTTGAGTGACGTGACATAGCACGAGTCCCACAAATCAAAATACCCCTCCAATCCGGGTTCTGACAATGTACCAAGACATGAAAAAGCTATATTGGTAGCCCAATATGAAGGCCGACATCGCCACTTATGTTAGCAAATGTTTGACGTGTGCTAAATTCAAGGCCGAACACCAAAGGCCATCGAGTTTATTGGTACAACTCGAGATACCCCAATGGAAGTTGGATAATATCACTATGGATTTTATCACCAAGCTTCCTAAGTCATCGCAAGGATATGACACCATTTGGGTGATTGTTGACCGACTTACTAAGTCTGCAATCTTTACACCCAATGAAGAAACTGACACCAAGAGAAACTGCCAAGATGTACCTGAAGGAGTAGTCATGAGCATGGAATACCTGTCTCAATCATTTTGATCAGTGACCCTAGGTTCGCATCAAATTTAATAGAGATCACACAGAAGGCTTTGGGTACTATCTTTATAAAGTACTGTAATACCATCCGCAAACTGACGACAAAGCGGAGAAACTATCCAAACGCACAAGGATATGCTACGTCCTTGTGTGATCGACTTTGGAAAATGGTTTGTTTATAGACATTTTGCATCTAGTTGAGTTTTCTTACAACAACAGTTATCACGCTAGCATCAAGGCTGTACCTTTTGAGGAACTTTACGGTCAAAAGTGTCGTTCACCTGTTTGTTGGGTCGAGGTCGGGCAAGTTCAACTCACCAGTCCAGAAATTGTCCAGGAGACAACTGAGAAGGTCATTCAGAGAATGCAAGCCGCTCATGACCGACAAAAGAGTTACGCCGACTTAAATCGTAAGCCGATGGAGTTCCAAGTTAGGGATAGAGTTATGCTCAAAATTTCACCTTGGAAAGGGGTTGTATGTTTTGAAAAATAGGGGAAGTTAAACCCTAGATATGTTGGACCTTTCAAGGTGCTGGAAAAGATTGGAACCGTTTCTTACAAGCTTGAGCTTCCTCAAGAGTTGAACAGAGTTCACAATACATTTCATGTATCCAACCTGAAGAAATGTTATTCTGACGAACCGTTAGCCGTTCCATTGGAAGGACTCCATGTGGATGACAAGCTCTGTTTTGTGGAAGAACCTGTAGAGATCATGTATCGAGAGGTCAAACGGTTGAAGCAAAGCCAAATCCCAATTATCAAGGTTCGATGGAACTTAAGGAGAGGTCCTGAGTTCATATGGGAATGCGAAGACCAATTTCAAAAGAAGTATCCATATCTCTTCACTAAACCTGTACCTTCATCAAGTGTTGCAACTTGATCCTTGAGGACAAGGCTCTTCTAACGGGTGGAAACTGTAACATTTCACATTTTCAGGTCATTTCCCGACTCAATTATTTTCATTATTTAATTTTAGGGTTTTACGAGTTCGCTTTTAATTATTATCTTATAGTTAAATCGTGTAAACTAAAAATCAATGTTCAACGTAAACGGACACCAAACAAGTTAAAGTTTACATCAAGCAAGTGTTATATGATTATTAAGAATATAATTTATAACCTTTCATATTTTACTTTTTATTGGTTACGTAAAACGCTTATGTTTCGCAATAAAATACATTTAGACATACCCGGGAAATACCTAGACTTATCTAGACTCAAACCAATACCCACTTATATTCCCTAAACACATAAATTGTATAATTTTTGTGTCATTAAGCCTATAGGGGCTAGTTATGATTAAACATAACACAAACATAAGGCAACCATTATATACTTTTAGATATTAACCAACTTAAGTACATAGAAGCTCATATATCTAAACATTGTCTAATCATGTGTACCCTAACTCAAATCCTAGGAGTCCAATGGTGTAGGAAGGAACAAAAATCACTTACATACCCTTACAACATGTACTGTGGAAACCATAATGATCGTTGAAAGCTGTTTAGAACTTTATCTAGGATAATAACATTGATAACATATTTTGCACAGCGGAATTAAAACATAAAAAACAATGTTATGAATAAGGTTTTTACCAAACATTCACCATAACCCCAATATTATTTGATCAGAATAATACGGTTACATCAATGAACTGTAACAGGGATTAAGGAAAACCTTGATTACCTTGAGGCTACACCAACTCTATACTAGATGTCTACATCTTCTTGTGTACATACACACACACTTTTCTGGATGCCTAAAACAATATGCCTATGATCTCTTTATATATGGAGAGATCATGACTTACAAAGGAAGATAATAAATACAATAAGGAAACTAAATCTTTTAATCTTTATCTTTATTCTTCTTGAGCATATCTTTTAGTATCTTTTGATATCTTCCATCTTTTGTAGAATATACTCCACCAGCTTGAAGAATCTATTATTGCAATTTATGCCCTTTTCCTTTAAGTCCTTCTTGTTTTGTCTTATCAACTCAAATATAATTCCCAACAATCTTTCCCTAGTTGATAATGACAAAACCAAATAAGTACAAACTTCCCCTGAAGTTAATATACGAATGAAACTTCCCCTTAAACTATGCAATTCCACCAAGGATCCACAAGTTGCAAATCATCAAATCTTCTTCCCCTTTTTGTCAATATCAAATAGGAGACTAAAGTATGCAACTTTGATCTTCACAACTACGAACCACTATCACACTTCTAATTCAGCCTTCCAACAACTCAAATTTCCCACCATTACACACCATAAGAAAAATGAACTTGAGTAGTAGAAACTTACACTAGCAGTAGTAATAATAACTAGCAGTAGTAAATACCTTCACCTTGATGTAGCAAATAAATGGTTAAACATTTTAACATTAAGCTTCCCATGAGACCCTATTTAACGCAATTTCTTGAATCTCAATACTTTAAGCCTTTGTAATGATCCTTGATTGAAGTACACTTGATTACAAACTTGAAACGAAGTAAAATCTTCTCCTAAATATGTTACTTAAATCTTGCACAATTGTAGATTGAATAACGATAGTAAGGAATTTGTGCTGATCAAATCTCTTAAAACACATCACCTCTTGAATTTGTTCACATCGACATCTTCGTGTGACACTAAGCACTACAACGTAACTCCTTTAAGTGATAGTTTACTAGGTCCTCAACCAACCACCCCTTGACCGCTGGAAACTAGATAAACCAAGTCCCAAAATAAGAGATACTAAATAAACTCCGTAACTAATTTTTGCAATAAATCCAAAAATATTAACCTTTAAACATTTAAACCAAAATCAAAACACTCTTGAACCTATGTGTGTAACAAATCAAAACACCAAACTCTTTTGTGTGTCACCTATCTGTTCGAGATCACCTTTTCTCAAACAAAGCTAACAGTCAAAACCTGTCTCACTTAACTCGAATATTTAACCTTTCCTTGTGCGAACAGTACAAATATCATATGTGAAGGCAGCATTAATATGACTTGGAATCACAACATGCACCAACAGTTGTATACTGTATAACACAGCATGCATGATTTCTTAAGCTCAATATAACACGCAACCTTGTGCCAATAACGTGTGTAGGATTTCAACTTCTATCTCTTCACACCTTCAATGCACAATATACAAACAGTACCTTCTTTGCTTTCCATGTGCGAACAACAGTAGCTTCCTTTTTCTTTTACCTTGTGGTCTTGAGCAAGCAGCATAAACTTTTCTTGGTAGCAGCACTTTGCAAATATTAAAACCCATGTATTTGAAGCCCAATAGCTGTTGTACCAATAAACTCCAATAGCAGCATTAAAAACAAGCAGTTTATGGACCCAGTAATATCACTCTTTCTTGAGGTTGCGACAGCAGTAGTAATAACATCATATACACGCACAAAGATGTATAACGCATATAAAAACCCAATAGCATATATTAGGGTTTGGTTCTTCTCACATCAGTTACCATACAGCCACAACTATCAACAAATCCATACATGCTGCTGCATCTTAAATTAGGGTTTCGAGTAATATCACATCACTCATCCAAAACATTGCTGCAACCTACTGTTTATATAACCAACAAAAACAGGAACCTTATTACGTCCAAAACCCTTTATGATGCACTCTACCTTTTCTTGTCTTCGAGTGCATCTTTGTTAGCACTAGATTCTGCTTCTTTAATAACAGATTTATGCTCCTTTCTTCTATACCCCAGGAATAATATCAATGGTAGTAGAAAAACCCTTTATAAAGATCAAATACTAACGACACCATAGATCACGATCAAGAAACAATAAACCTTTACATGAAAAAAAAACTTACAAAAATATGATTTCTTGATCACGTCAACAACATCTTCAATCGTATGAATCATTCCCAAATCCCATGATCCCCGTATGATGTATCCAATTACACAAAATCTTCTTGATTCATGAAACCAAAAACCATTCATTATGCATTTTATACCAAAAACAATTTTTAAAAATCCCCGTAAAATCGAATTAGGGTTTTTGTGAAACCCCTTGTTTTACCGAATTTGAAAAATTATTGAAAAGGAAAAACGAATTTGATGTGAAGAAAACCCTTAATAGTAACAATGATTTATAAATCGTATTGCATACCAATTAAGGTAGAGATGACGATTTTAAACCTGGTTATACCAATTAAACTTCAAAACCCTAGAAAACATTTTAACCACAAAATGAATTCTTGAAAAATTAGGGTTTTAGGGTTTCTTCAAAACCTTGTAGATCCTAGATCGAGAGCCACGAGGCTCTGATACCAATTGTGGAAACCATAATGATCGTTGAAAGCTCAGTTTGTTTATAACTTTATCTAGGATAATAACATTGATAACATATTTTGAATAACGGAATTAAAACATAAAAAACAATGTTATGAACAAAGTTTTTACCAAACATTCACCACAGCCCCAATATTATTTGATCAAAATAATACGGTTACATCAATGAACTGTAACAGGGATCAAGGAAAACCTTGATTACCTTGAGTCTACACCAACTCTATACTAGACGTCTACATCTTCTTGTGTACACACACACACACTTTTCTGGATGCCTAAAACAATATGCCTATGATCTCTTTATATAGGGAGAGATCATGACTTACAAAGGAAGATAATAAATACAATAAGGAAACTGAATCTTTTAATCTTTATCTTTATTCTTCTTGAGCATATCTTTTAGTATCTTCTGGATCTTCCATCTTTTGTAGAATATACTCCACCAGCTTGAAGAATCTCGTATTGTCAATTTAGGCCCTTTTCCTTTAAGTCCTTCTTGTTCCATTCTTGTTTTGTCTTATCAACTCAAATATAATTCCCAACAATCTTCTCTTGTTGATCCCAAACCTAGATCGATTCCTTACCTTTTAAAGAGTATGTTACCTTGGATAAATCCAAAATAACACTGATAGAAACTTTGTGTGTATATTAAAGAGTATGCAGAATCTACTCTTTAATACTCTAGAAGTATTATCAATTGAATAGTAAGTGTATATGAATGAATGAACACAAGATGTAACAAAACGCTTCAATATTATTAGATCAATAATACGAGTACTCTATCTTAGTACTAGGGTTACAACCTTGAAGCTTATAAGACTCTTAATCTCTGGATCTGTGTATGTGTGTTTGTGATGATAGATGTGATAGATGTCTTATTGAGATATATCAACTAATGCCCTAGAGCCTCCTTTTATAGATTAAGGAGTCCTAGTTGGCTTACAATATATTCCTATGATATCTCAATCTTTTCTAAACATAAACATAATCTTCAAAAAAAAATACAAGTATATCTTAGTACTAAAAATCTCAACACTTATCTTCACATGTATTCTTGTTCTTCAAAACAATCTTTATCTCTTTAACTCGTCTTTATCCTCTGGTTAGTAGAAAGTCTTTAAACAGTCGTAATCTTTCCACCATCAGCACTAATAAACATAAGCAGTAGTAATATTGGTACTAGCAATACTAATATACACTAACAGTAGTAACCTGTACTAGCAGTTTTAACTTTTACTAATAACAGCACTAACTACTTAGCTTATATTTTAGTCTTCAACACTGAGCAGTCTTAACTTCAACTAACAGCAGTCACTTTATGCTATCAGTACTAAACTATACTAACAGTAGTAACTAGCAGTGGAACATTATACTACCGGTACTAACCACTTAGCATAATTTCTATTATGTACCTGAGCAGCAGTAACATCCTAAATGAATCCCATGAAGTCTTTTATAGACCCAACAATCCTCTCCCTAAACTTGATGTTCATCATCTGAATCTTCAAGTTTCTTCTTTAAAAGTATTCATCACACTTCAGGAAGATGCATTCAAACATTTCATTTTCCTTTTTGCTGCTTTACCATAAGCTTCAATAATTGATAACACATCTTATTTTGATGATCAGTTTGAAGTTTCTTGTTGAGCTTATTAGTGATGGTAATTGGTATGAGGAGGTATCTTCTTTTAACCAACATAAAAATGTGAAGATTATAAAATCTTACAAAGTAAACTCCAGATGAATCAATCAACTTCCAAGTAGTCACCCTGTATCCTTGCAACATTCTCCATACATCACTTTTTATGTCTGGTTCAAACATAACTCTCAAATCTCCATACAACACTCTTTCAAATTCATCTTCAGGCATCGTATCACCATACTTTGCCTTCACTATCCTCCAAAGAGCTTCCAAGTCTTCTCTATCTATTCCTTGTATCATCCTTATCATTGAAGAGTATCTCTTGGAACTTCCATCTGCTCCTATAAACTCATAGTGTATTAACATCCCCTCTTTATGAAGCTTATAATCAATAAGCACTGGCAATTTTGTAGCAAGCGGTATAGCATCAATTGCTATATCTTCATCCTTTTTAATCACCAAAAGTTTCTTTAGCTTAACTTCATCATCTTCTTCAACTTCCTCTGACTCTTTTTCTTCCTATACTTTTTGTTTCTTTAAGGATTCTTTCTGCTGTTCTTTCCCTGCTCTTTTTTCTTCCAAGCATCTTCTTTCTGCTACCTTTAGCTGTTTCTTCTCTACCTTCTTCCTTCTTTTCTTTGTTTTCCTGTACCTTAGAACCCATAGCTACAAAGGTATTTACTCTCTTCATTTCCTTATCAAACAACTTTTGAATTTCATCAAAACTCTTTCCTTTTAGTTGTTTGTATATATATCCATCTATATGCTTAAGATAAGTAGACATTTGAGTTTTCTTTTGTGCCTTGGTAGGAGGTCTGTTTCTCTTTTCTTGTGCTCTAAGTGCAGCAAAATGCTTTCTTTTTTTCTCCATCAGTTCCATAAACAATTTTGCTTTTTCCTCATCTGTTAATTCTTCTCTTTCCTTTGATTGAGTCTCGTCAGCCACATCTATCAGCCATCCAACATAGCTTGTATAGATTCCCCCATGACTCAATCAATGCTAAGTTGGCTCTTCTTCTTCCTTTGTTCCTTGCCAACTTTTGCACTTATAATAATTCAGCAACCAACTTAGCTTGAATATCTCCTTGCAATTTGTTCAATCAAAGCAATTTGATCTTTTTCTTCAAAGGAAACCCTCAGGCTCAATCATAATACCTATTTCCTTTAAATTTTTAGAACTTTGGAGATTTTTATCTCTTGTGGAACTATAAAAAACTCACTGCTCCTGAACAACCACCCTCTATCCTTGGGTCTTGTAGTTGTTGCTGTTGTAGCTACATTAGTAACAACTTATCTTCGCTTCTTTAATTTTGTATATTGTCTGAGCCAAAGTGATTTCCTCATTTGTTGTAGGAAACAACACATCATCACCAGCAGTAGTACTGCTTCACCCAGCATACTATACACCATTCGTTAGTACTCTAGTTCATCTTTTCCCCAACAACCATAGCTTCCACATCATCATAACATCATCTAAAACTTCCATTATCCAATTATCAAGTCATCATTCGGCACCTTATACTGAGTTTTAATCAACTAAAGTTGAACTTCTCACCATCAAGCATTAATATCTGCAATACTCCTCCCCTGTTTGGATGCATCTTCAGGAATACCCAAACTCTCCTGGTCTTCAAAGGACTTAACTCTCTGAGACATACCAACTTTCCTGAGTCTTTTCAAACCTGTAGGTCTTGATATTTTCCTCCTTTGTAACCTTCGGATTCTCTTCTTCAAAGCAGCAATCTCCTTAGCTTGAGCATCCTTTGCCTTTTGTAAATTAAGAACCTGTGTTTACAATTTGGTACATAAAACCATCAACTCTGTTAGTTGCATGCTATCCTTACCACTAGGTTATGGATCATTGGAAGGTGTTGGTACACTCTCCTCATGCTCTGCCTTATCTTGAGGAACCTCTGCCTCCTGTCTCTGAGCCTTCTTAGATGGTTTATCCTTCTTGGGTTGGGAAGATGAAGATTGTTGATCAATAATGGGTATTGGAGTGGAATTAGTTGGATGATCTGAATCCTCACCTATTTCTTCAATAGGTTGAACCATCATGGTATCAAATAAAGGTGTTATTCTCCCAGAGAAATCCTTTCCAGCTCTCTTCATATTGGCAAAAACTTTCTTTGTGTGCAAGGGATTTACAAAAATCTTCTTGTGAGTTGACATATTACTCAGTTGTTGATTAATGAAAACTTGAAGAAAACGTGGATACAACAAGAATTTGACTCCTCCATCCAAGTGTTTCACCATTGCATCAAAGATATACTTAGACAGATTGAACTTCTGATTAGTTGCCAAGCATATGATCAAAGAAGCCATAGAACTACTGAACTCATTCCATGCAGTGGATTTAGCACTTAAGCATTGAGTAATAGTATGAATGAAATACTTCCACTGTGGAGAGAAAAAGGCTTTATAAAAAGTAAGCTTTTGAGAAGGCTTTTCATACCCCATACGCGCTAATTATTCAAAGATAGTAGCAGTTGGAAGACAATCAGTACCTTCTGCATCATCCAAGTGAAGATCTCTCCTTATGCTTGATTCCATAACAATAACCCTCTTCTTATCAACTAGGGCTTGTAACTGTCGCACTCCATTAACTGTCTGTACCTTGGCAGTTGCCCAAAATTGTTCAATGCAAGATGTGTAGATTACTAGATTAACTATTAAAGCATATGAAACATAACTTGCTTTTAGGAAATCGATTATCTCTACAAACCCATCACTTTCTTCGGGGTTTTCTAAGAACGCAACCACATTGTGTGTTTCAGCAAACTTAGGGCTTGACATAATGATGAATTTGATGATCAAAGATGAAAATTGAATTAGAGTTTATAGTTGTAGAGTATTTGAATAATTGAAATCGAATAAAGAAGTAAATGAAACCCTTAATCAAAGTATTTATAGAATCACCCTCAACAGCAGAAACTTGAACTGGCAGCATTAACATACGCTTAATGGCAAAAACCAATACGGACAGTACTAATTTAAGCCTAACAGCATTAACTTAAGCTTAGCAGCATTAAGTAGAAACTAAGCAGCATTAAAAAGAAAACACCAGTAATCATCCAATTTTCATTCCAATAAGCAACTTTCACCATCAAATTTGATTCACACACACTCTCTTTTTGTTTTTATGCTCACAACATCTCTTAATTATTTTTGCTCACATAATCACTCATTTTTGTTTTTATGCACACATCTCTCTTTCTATTTTTAGGGTCACAAAATCTCTCATTTCTTTTTACTCACAAAGACACTCTTTCTGTTTTTATATGACAGTTGTGTACGAAATTTCATCAATTCCAATGAGTTTCATATTATCCTCCTCACTTTCAAGTGTGTAACCTCTTGAGAGAGGTGGATTAAATGAACTTATATATGAATCGCAACCTAGTTTGAGCATTTCAATCCCCCAATATGGTATCTTGACACCTGGGACCACTACTTGAATTAATTCCCTAAGGAGTTGATTTAAGTAAGTGTAGTCATAGGATTGGGTCTTATTTGATGATACCAACTGTCCCTCTGCATCTAAGCTAGAAGCATTAGAGGCAGCCCCATACCATTTGTTCACCTAACTCCTTATGGACAGCCACATCACCAAACCTTTTATCAGGGGACCACTAGACAGAGATATCTTGTGTCCCCGAACCACATTTTGATATTCCTAGATTGTTTTAATATCCCTTTTTGAGACATATAATGAATAACACATCCTTTCATCCATGCATGTAGTTGTAGAAATAAGGAACCTCCCCTCAAACAATGCCTTAAGTGATAAGAATTGGAAATAGTTGCAACTTTGGTACCCATGTCCTCTTAACAGCATTAACATTTGCCTGACAGTAGTAATTTTCTGCCTAGCAGTATTAACTGAAGTCGAACAGCATTAACTCTATCTTCAATAATTATGCAACAACATGCCTCTATTCATCACAAGCATACTAGAAAAGACTAGATAGACATGTGGGAATTCATGAGGATCCATATTTATGCATAACCCATGAATAAAAGTTAAACACTGTGAACCAAGACCATTATCTTGCTTCAAAAAGGTGAAGCATTCAACATCTTGTATTCAACATGCTTTACAGTCCAATGTTAGTTCACAGCCAAATATACAAATTCCAAAACATTTTCTTCTAAACAGCATTAACCTTAACTAACTGGTTTAACAAAAACAGTCTTAAGTATAACTAACAATTTTAATTATACTTAGCAGTATTAATTGAGAAAACTAACAGTATTAATCCTTTACAAAACTTTTACAAAAAAACATAAAGAGATATAGACAGTTAAGGATTCAGCATTCCAATACGTGAGACCAAGTATTGAAATCTGCCTCCATCAAAACCTTTTGAAATAAGATACTGGGTCAACATTTAAATAGGTATGAATTTATAACCACTTGTATTACAAAATTTATAGTGTTGCAATCATCTTATAAAATGTACTAATCTCTATATGTTTTGTTTTAGAATGTTGAACATGATTTTTAATAATGTAGATAGTACTGTTATTATCAATATTAATGACAATGTTCATGAAATTGTACCCATAATCCAGCAATTGGTTTTGAATCCAGAGTACTTGTCCACAACAACTAGCAGCAGCCACATATTCAGCTTCAGTTGTAGAAGTGGCAACCACAGTTTTTGTTTTGCTTTTTAACACTAGCCAATATATCAACCTGTTACCTAAAACGACATCCTCCCTCCAGTTTGTAGACTTCCTATCAAGAGTTGCTCCAGCATAGTCACTATCAGTATAAGCAACCAGTTCAAATGGAGAATCCCTAGAATACTAAAGGCCTAAAGTTGGTTTGCCTTTCAAATATCAAAAAATCCTCTTGACTGCTAAGAGATGTGATGTCTTAGGAGTAACTTGAAATCTAGCACATGCACATACTGCAAACATGATATCTGGTCTAGATGCAGTGAGATACATCAAATACTAAATCATAGATCTATAGAGATGTACATCAACATCATCAGCATCTCCATCCTTGACCAAAGGTTTTTCCAAATCAACAGGAGTTGAAGCAGACTTCACATCAGAGTAGTTGAATTTCTTCAAAATTTCAGCTACATATTTGTCCTGACTTATGAATATTCCATCTTCCTTCTGTTGTACTTGTAATCTTAGAAAGAAAGTTAGTTCACCCATAGAATTCATTTGAAACTTATCTTTCATTAGCTTCTCAAAACCAGTACATAACTCCTTGTTTGTTGAGCCAAAGATAATATCATCTACATAGACCCGAACAAGCAAAATATCCCCTTTTTGCTTCTTGATAAATAATGTCTAATCTATCTTTCCCCTTTTAAACCCATTGCTCAACAAATAGTTAGCCAAAGTTTCATACCATGCTCTTGGTGCTTGATGCAATCCATAAAGTACCTTGACCACCTTGTAAACTTTGTCTGGATGGTCAGGATCTTTAAATCCTGGTGGTTGAGTAACATAGACTTCTTTCTCAATGGTTCCATACAAGAAAGTACTCTTTACATCCATTTGATATACTAGAAAACCCATAAAAGAAGCATAGGCCAAAAACAATCTTATTGCCTCAATTCTTACCACAGGTGCAAATACTTCTTCATAATCAATACCTTCTTCTTGTCTATGACCCTGTATAACTAACCTTGCTTTATTCCTAATCACAATCCCCCTTTCATCTTTCTTATTTCTGAAGACCCATTTTGTTCCAATGGCCTTCTTTCCATTAGGGAGATCCACCAATATCCAAACTTGTTGAAGTTTGAATTGTAGAAGTTCTTCCTGCATTGCTTCCACTCAGGATGAATCAGATAGAGCTTTAGCAATGCTTTTTGGTTTAATCTGTGATAGGAAACAAGCATATAAACAAGTATTTAAGGTATCATGTGTTTTCTGCTCATACACATCACTAAGAAACCCTTGTTCAGAAGTAGGTTTTAACATTCTTCTTGTCTGAACAGTTGACTG
Organism: Tanacetum coccineum; assembly: GCA_026074375.1. Classification (NCBI taxonomy): domain Eukaryota; kingdom Viridiplantae; phylum Streptophyta; class Magnoliopsida; order Asterales; family Asteraceae; genus Tanacetum; species Tanacetum coccineum. Next base: position 5,628 of record BQNB010005269.1, on the reverse strand, counting down.
CACTTCACCATCACATATGTCAATATGGATGATCTTTATGTATTACTTGTATTGTGAGTGATTGATACAATATAGGAATTTGTAATGTTCCCCAAATCAAGTTCTGGTTCTTCTTCAGTGCTCTCTTCTTCATTTGACCTATCATACTAGTTTGAGTGGAACCAACAACCTTAAGTTTAATTTAATTCCAAAAGACTAACCATTATTATTATCAAGACTAGCAGTATTAACTTGTTGCCCAATAGAATTAACATCTTTAGAACTGCTATCATTTGCAAACCATTCTTGTTTATTATTCTCATTATTTAGTCCATCTTCATTCTGCTTTTGAGCATCATTAGCAGTTTTTGGTTCACCATTATCAACATTCTCTGTAGGTGAATCAAAGTATGAAGTATCTTTCCAAATTGGCATCACAATGCACTCTTGACTGTTTCCTTCTGATATACCTTCAGAGACATTAGAAATTGTACCTGCACTAACTGGTACATAGTTCATAGATTGGATTAGAGAGTTAATATCAAACAACCATTTTGGACCAGTCCCTTCTATCATAGGCTTATTCTCTAAAAACCCAATGTGCAAGTTTTCTTCTACCCTTTTGGTTCTAGTATTGTATACCCTAAAAGCTTTACTACTCAAAGAGTATCCAACAAAGAAACCTTACATCACTTGCCATCAACATGCTTAAACTATCCAAAGAATTAAGAGAATAGTAACCAGACAACCAAATGGTCTCATAAAACTTAGAGCTGGTTTAAAACCTCTAAAAAGTTCATAAGGTGTCTTGTTATGAGGCTTAACTACTAAAACCCTATTTTGTACATAACAAGCAGTAGAAACTGCTTCTGCTCAAAATGTGGTAGGTAACTTAGGGTCAGCTAACATTCTTCTAGCAGCCTCAATGAGTGTCCTATTCCTCCTCTCAGCAACACCATTTTGCTGAGGAGTCCTAGCTACACTATATTCTCTCTTAATACCTTTTTCTCTGCAAAAATCATCCTTAACTTTGTTCTTAAACTCTGTTCCATTATCACTTCTGATTATTTTTACTTTCTTATCCACTAGGTTTTCTATTTCTTTGATAAAGAATTAAGGATCTCACCGGTTTCATCCTTAGTTATTAAAAAGAAAACCCATGTAAATCTACTATAATCATCAGTGACTACTAAGCAATACTTCTTATGCATCAAACTACTCATAAAGGTTGTACTCAAGAACAAATAGTAATGTAGCATTTAACAAAGGCTTAGTAAATAGATTCAGAACTTTGGACTTACAAGAAGTTCTGTGTTGCTTCCCTTTAAGACAAGCAACACAGGTTTGGTCAATCTTCCAAAACCTTTATTGTAGGCATCCCTTACAAGATAATGCCTTGACAAGACTTATTTATGGATTTTTAAAATTAATATGACCAAGTCTTCTGTGCAAAGCATTGATCAACTAATGTAGCCTTTGCAAATAAGACAAGTCAAAATTTCTTTAGGAACAATGTTCTTCATATCAAAACTGTACATATTGTTCTTTCTAGAAACTTTAAGAAGTATCTGATTTTCATCAGGCAACTTAAAATTTGGAGACAAGACAAGACATTCAGTATCTGTAAAAAGGACATAGTTCTTTTTGTCACACATCTGTGAGACACTAAAAAGATTGATATTAACTCATTTACAAAAATATACATACTTTTAAAATCAAGATTATAGTCCTAAGAGTACCATTAACTAGAAATTTTACACCAAATGCACCTCCTCCAAAAGCAACATAACCTCTCATCAAACTCCTCTGTAAATCAGAGAGATGAGCTATGTGTACCCAGTCATGTGCTTCAAGCCTACCACTGTCATACAAAATCCGTTTAAACATCATGTTGTGGCTTGCCCTGCACAAAAGAATAAAGAAATTAGATTTCTTTTGGGACCCAAGCCATTACTGACTTGGATCTGCCCCGTGCATCAATGTAGTTATATCTGTTCAAAGTGATTGATGCACTATTGGGTTTGATAGGTCTCCAAACCCAACATGCTGAGGGCTTAACAGCATTGAACCCAGGCTTTGAATTCAGGCTCTTTGAATTCATCAAGACCAGAATAAGATAGATCTAGTTTGTTAGGTCTATTATAAATTAAAGGATGAGGTAGAGGAACTGCACTATATCCCAAACCCTTTTTACTTTTGTCAGTTATCTGACTTTCTAACAACTGATCTATGTCTTTTGAGGCCTTATCAAATTTCTCAATTTTAAATTCAATGCCATCTTTTTCTTGCTTAACTTTTTTAAACTCTGTTTTAAGCATATTAATTTCATATTGTTTGATTCCTACTTCTCTTTTAAGGACAGCAACTTCTTCACTAAAAAGAACCTCATTCTTTCTATATGTGACAAGTTGTGCTTCAACAGTATCTAGTCCTCTTTTATAAGTAGATCCCTCAAATTTAGTTTGAAGTAGTTTAGCAAGCAGATCATCATACTGCTTCTTAAGAGTTTCATAGTTATTCAGACAAGTTTTAGAGCAAGTTTTATCAATATATACCTCTGAGTCTGAAAATGACATTATAGCCATGTTTGACTGAACTTGTTCTTCTACCATGTCACTTTAATCAAAACCTACACCATCAATAGCCAACATTGCCTTGGAAGTGTCTTCTTTGTTTCCTTGCTTCCTGGTGTTGTCTTGATTTCTGAACTGATCTTCCTTGCTTCTTGATGCTCTGCACTCCCTGGCAAAGTGTCCCAACTTAAACAGATGAACACTGACACATAGATTTGTCATATCCAGCAATATCATTAAACCATTATGAAAATCTTCTTGCCTTCTTCGATAGTACATCGTTTGCTCTCACACTTAAGCAAAGAGAGTTGGACACATCAGGATCTATTGCTGCTCGCTTTCTAAATCAACTTATGAATTTGCTCAAAGTCTGATAGTAAGGACATTATAACCATATTCGAATTTCAACCATGAAAGCATACACAGTATTATCACTAGCACTTGCAGTGCAAACTTGTGGACTGGCAGTATTAACACTAGGGCAGCACTAACTTGTGAATAAGCAGTGTTAGCATCATTGGTACTGCTAGAGTTTGGTGCAGTCGTGAAGGCCAAGTTTTGACCACCACTGGATGTACCAACAGTTTTCTTTATCTTTTGTTCAACAATTTTGAAATTGTTATACAAATCATCTATACTCATAGTCTTAATCTCAGGCTTATTCTTCCAAACAACTACATGAGTATTCCACTCAGGTGGTAAGCTGCTTAAAAATTTTAAGTTTAAATCTTCTTTGGCAAATGATCACCACCCAATGATAGCAAGCCTTACTGACTATCTTCTTAAGCCTAATGAAAATAGAGTCAAGAACCTCTGCACTTTGTGCACAAAAATACTCATACTGTTGCTTCAAGAGAGTTTTCTGAGTTTTTCTTGGTAGCTGCTTTAACCATCCAAATCTTGTTTCAATGGCAGCAAACATAGATTTAGCATCTGGATACTAACTAAATGTTAGTTGATGTTCATTTGGAAGTGCCCATGATCACACACCTCTAGTTTGGGTACTAACTTGGATATGAGTACTGCGTACCATCCGCAGACTGATGGGCAAAGCGAGAGAACTATCCAAACTCTTGAGAATATTCTATGTGCTTGTGTGATCGACTTTGGAAATGGTTGGGTTAGACATTTGCCACTGGTTGAGTTTTCTTACAACATCAGTTATCACGCTAGCATCAAGGCTGCACCTTTCGAGGCACTTTACGGTCGAAAGTGTCGTTCACCTGTTTGTTGGGCCGAGGTCAGACAAGTTTAACTCACCGGTCCAGAAATGGTCCAGGAGACAATTGAGAAAGTCATTCAGATCAAGCAGAGAATGCAAGCCGCTCGTGACCGACAAAAGAGTTGCGCCGACTTAAAGCGTAAGCCGATGGAGTTCCAAGTTGGGGATAGAGTTATGCTTAAAGTTTCACCTTGGAAAGGGGTCGTACATTTTGGCAAACGGGGGAAGTTAAACCCTAGATATGTTGGACCTTTCAAGGTGCTGGAAAAGATTGGAACCGTTTCTTACAAGCTTAAGCTTCCTCAAGAGTTGAGCAGAGTTCACAATACATTTCATGTATCCAACCTAAAGAAATGTTATTTTGACAAACCATTAGCCGTTTCGTTGGAAGGACTCCATGTGGATGACAAGCTCTATTTTGTGGAAGAACCTATAGAGATCATGGATCGAGAAGTCAAACGGTTGAAGCAAATCCGTATCCTAATTGTCAAGGTTCGATGGAACTCAAGGAGAGGTCCTGAGTTTACATAGGAACGTGAAGACTAATTTCAAAAGAAGTATCCGCATCTCTTCACTAAACCCGTGCCTTCATCAAGTGTTGCAACTTGAGCCTTGAGGATAAGACTCTTCTAATGGATAGAGACTGTAACATTTCATATTTTATTTTTATTGGTTACGTAAAACGCTTACGTTTCGCAATAAAATACATTTAGACATACCCGGGAAATACCTAGACTTATCTATACTCAAACCAATACCCACTTTTATTCCCTAAACACAAAAATTGTACAATTTTTGTGTCATTAAGCCTATAAGGGCTGGTTATGATTAAACATAACATAAACAAAAGGCAAACATTATATACTTTTAGATATTAACCAACTTAAGTACATAGAAGCTCATATATCTAAACATTGTCAAATCATGTGTACCCTAACTCAAATCCTAGGCGTCCAATGGTGTGGGAAGGAGCAAAAATCACTTACATACCCTTACAACATGTACCCTTAACCCATAGCATACCATAGTTAGTTTAAGGATGAATGTTTAGTTAGTTTAAGGTTAAGGAAAACTTAAACACTAGCACACTTTGCCTTGTTTTTCTTTCATTTCACACGGCACAAGGACCATTGGGTAATACACACAAATCTTGGCTAAATCTTGTACAACATAGGATTAATTAAGGCAATGTACTTAACAAATCTTATAGAAGATTTGTATCTTGTGTTTCCCTCTCTTTAGCCAACTCGCCACCCACACATACAACCTAACAAATCTTGTACATCACCAAATTCATTAATACTTGTACTTAAACAAGCTTAAACTTCCATAAAAACAACCTAAGCATGTACTTAAACTACTACTCCTCTCTAGCAAAGGAGACATGGTTTTAGGAAGTGGTATATAGATATTTTCTCTATAAATATGAAGACTCACAACTAAGAGTGTTTACACACTCACACATTTAACAACACTCTAGCAAAAATTATCTTTGTCCTTGCTTTCGGGTCATACCACAGCTGAGACACAACTTGCATAAACACGACACCACAACTCACAAACAAAGGGTCTAAGGTATAGCCTAGTGATCTATAGGCTAGAGTTATACGTTTAAGGGTTTGAAAACAAGGAAGATTTGGGTTTATTACTACACCACATGACACTACCCTTCAAGAAGCTAGGACCTTTTGTAAGTGTCTTAGCTTGTGTTCATACTTAAGTTTCATGTTTGCTTCATGTGTTATAAGGCACGGTTATTATGTGTTAACAAGCTAAACATGGGTCGTGCCGAGCATGACACAACTCATGTCTAAGTCTTATAATTTACAACATATATAGACTTGTGTGGTGAAC
>BQNB010005268.1:15000-103010 GCA_026074375.1 Tanacetum coccineum | reverse complement strand
TACTACACTTTGTTACCTTTAATATATATACACAATTAAACAAATATATATAAGGCCATAAAGATCGACCCAAACACATAGAGAATATTGAGCCTTTTTTTTTCTTTCTCCTCTATCTTCCTGCTTCAAATTAAAATCAGTAGCAAAAAAAAAATTGATCTTCCTCCTCCTCCTCCTCCTGTGTTGGCTGCCCACGAACACCACCACCATCACCACCATCAAATTAATTTTTCTCTTATTCTATACTCCACAACAATGGTTTGATTGGCCATGCAAGTTTTTAACATGGGACTTTGATTTTTAGGGTCTTTTTCTTGAAGTTTTAATTTGGGTTTTTATTCTACCAAGTGGGTAACATCATTTTGGGTAATTAGAATCATTATGTTGAAGGGTTTTGGGTGTTCATTTGGGTCGAACTCTGCCTCAAGGTCAAAGGGGTTTGTTATGTTTGATTTGCTTGTTCCAATCATCTCCTAGTAAGTTTACTTCTTCATTTTTGATCTTTCTTTTGTTTTTGGTCCATGCAAAGTTATGTTGGATTCTAGAAATTTTTGATGTTTTGTGTTTAGTAATGTGTTAAAGAACCAAGTGTGTCATTGTATAGGGTTTTGTGGATTTGGAATGAGGTTTAGATTAATTTTGAAGAGGTTTTAAGAGTTGATTTTTAGACCAGCAAGTTGTAGCATTGATTTTGAATTATTTTTGGTCTTAGAATACCTGGGAGTTTTGATATATTGATAGGCCTAGTCTTTATGTACATGTGGCGAGTTGGATGGGGCCGTAACTCATCTAGATGACCAAGATATGATCGAATTAGTAAAACTAATTTTATCGAGTACTTAGGAAATTTAGTGCAGATAGTTTGACACATTATAGACTATTTTGGGCTTAGATCCTACTATATCTTTAAATAAATGGATTGATTATAATCTCAGATCCATATGGTGAATTGGATGGAGTCGTATCTCCTTCGGACGAGTGAGATACGTCTAAATTAGCGAGCAAGTCTTAAAAACGAACCCAAAATTTACTAGGTAGAATGTTTGACCTAAAATGAATAATTTTTAAACTAGAGACTATTGGGTTTTTATATGGGAGAAGGGTAAAACATATGAGTACCATGTGGTTAATTGGATGAAATTTTATCTTCTCCGGATGAGGAAGATGCGACCGATTTACCATAACTAGTCAAATCAGAGGTACTGTTAGAAATAAGGGTATAACTTTGGAATTTTGCACTAACTTTTTAAAATGAAAATATGCTACTTGTAGAGGACATCTAGGGATATCATCTCCCGCTGAGCTCACGTCAATACCATTTTTAGATTTCATTTTATCTCCGTTTTGGTGAAGCGGATAATTTCATAAATAAATCTACACATGTATTAAAGGGTATAAATGGTAATTTCACCGAGGTTTTGAAATATTTGGGTAGCGGGGCTCCACATTTTTGAAAAATATATTCATAGGCTTCCTGTACACGAAAACCTCGTGCTTATAACTATTACGAATCTTGACTTATGCGCGTGTTAAGTTGGGTAAATTTTAGAATTTTGGGTAAATAAAAACTTTTGTTAGACGTAAAACTTATATGGATACTTTGGGAGTTTTGGTTATGAAGTAAACTTAAGTATATCCTAAAAGTCATATTAATTCAGATTTAGACTTGTGTTTTGAGTATGTTTGACCTATACATCTAGGACGCAATGCCATACTTGATCCGATTAAAGAAAAACGTTTTATAAAATTATTCTTTTATTTCATTCTCTTTCGTGTGAGTACTAGTTGTTTATTTTTCTAAGTTGCGCCATTTATTTTAGGTTTCACTTAGGGTGTTCGATTTACTCCAGCGTCTATATTGTTGATTTTTCCATATCGCATAAGGTGAGTTCATAGCCCCTTTACTATTTACTTGTTTTACAAACTCTACGGGGTGAGATTACATGCTTGTTTTACTATTGGCCACAAGTGTTTTAAATTGTATGTTATCCCGATTATCGTCTGAATATTATTGTCTAAGTTACCACATTGCCATTTAAGTCCCTACCAATCATGAACTGTTAATTGCAAATGTAGTAAGCGCGAGTGTTATAGATAGATCTATCGGGACTGACAATCCCCGCCTTGAATTTCTGATCACAAGTTGACCATGGTGCATTTAACATTGTGATGAACTTTTAGGTTGTTGGAAAGCATTCTATACTTACCTGGGGCACAAACTAGTTAAGGTTTCAGGGTTATGAGCTTAGTGCAACAATACATGTTTTGGACTACTAAATTTGCTTCGTAGTCTACTATTACTTAAATCTTGTGGTCCACTAAACTCTTTGATTACAATAACATTACTCGATTTACTTAATCATTGTTTTATGATTAAAACTTATGAATTCACTGAACAATTTGTTGACTTTTTAGCATGTTTTAATCTCAGGTTTTCAGGTTAATTGCTCGGAGGTAAGCCGCACGGATATGAACTTCGGAGACTCTACAAATTTTTATATACATTCGATCAAACTTCTTTTGAAAATACTGTGTTTTGTAAAGAAATTTTATTATTACAGTCGATGAAAACTTTATCCAAACTTATTGTCATGTTTGAATCTTTGAGATTTTGAAAACTGTTGGGACCTGTTTGTAAACTCTGATATTTCCATGTATCGAATGTGAAACATTTTAAAATATATTATAAAACGTCTCTATTTTTTAGGTCTTTTTCGGTGACTTGTACTTTGTTCCTTGACATCGCACCCCAATGTTACCGTTCTATTGCAGTCCAATTTTGGAGGTGTGACAGACCTGAGATCATAGGATACATAGGACATGTTTCGATGCCCAATCGGGTCTGTCGATATTAGAACCACCATAAGCGATAAGTAGACATTGCACTAGGAAACACTATTTTAACTATAACAAAAGAGTAACTAGGCTAGTACGCTATTCTTTTTGGTCTAGTTTCATATTTTAATTTCGCGTTTTATTTACTTTAAAACTTTCAAAAATCAATTCAACCTATTTTAATCTGTGGCATATTCAAATTAGAACTAAAACACTTAGCTTTTGGGACGACATCAGATTTACCAATCTTGCACTACACACGATCGGGTTCTCTGCACGTTAGTGCGTTGTAGACCATAGGTAGACGAGTTTTATAAATTTAAAACTTAAAAAATTAATTTAAACGATTATACGCATCAACTGCTTTTGCATATTTACTTTGAAATAATTTAATTATTTTATTATTTAAAAGATTTTTGTCATGATTTTTTTTGATAAAATGATAGTAAGGAAATACATTTGTGTAGACATACTTGTTAATCACTTAATTGACCTTATTATTTGTATTAAATAGTTGAGATCAATGTAGATTCAAAAGTATATAAAGATCTAAGGAATCAATTCTAGCTACTCATTTTTTCATAAAAATGAAAAAAACTAACTTTCTACCCTTTTTAAAACTAAACTATCTTGCAAACGGTAAATCGTCAAGCGACAAAAAAATATACCATTGTGACGGGTATTTTTTTATCTTTCAGTAGACGGGCACTTCGATATACTCTCGACGTACTTTTTTTTTATTTTTTTCAGTTACGTCTGAAAAAATCATATGTTATTTGTATGTTTGAAATCACATGAGATTTCACAAATCACATGTGATTTCATAAAATTACATTTGATTTCATAAAATCACATGTGATTTTAAATTAACAAATCACATGTGATTTTTCAATACGTAACTGAAAACGAAATCGAAAAAAAAAGTTCATCGAAAATATATAAAAGTGCCCATCTATAAAAAGATAATACAATTCTCGTCGTAATAGTATGATTCTTTTCCCTTAACGGTTTACCGTTTGAAAGATATGATATTAAAAAAATAGTGGATTTATTAATTCTGATTAAAATAAATAAATGGCTAGGGTTGGTTTATTAGGTCTTTAGATAATTAAGGGTCTGAACTTTTCTCTTGTATGAAAACAGATTGCTCAAGTCAAATAAGACTATAATTAAACCGAATCTTTTATATAATAATAGAATTACATCATTCGAAATTTTCTATAAGATTCGATCTTATAGAACAAAAATTGAACCAATCAGAACGCTTAATTTTGACATTTATGCAAAATCGTGTGATCTGATTGGTTAAATAAAAATTAAAATTGAATCCAATTTGGTTAAAATTAAAAAAAAATGTAGAATGAAAAACCACCAAAAAAATATGTGTAAAAAATGTAATAAAAAAATATTTAAAAAGATGAGGTAATTAATAAAACTTTAGTGGTTGAATTTTAAATAACATATATGAACTTAAGTGTAAACATATAAATTTCCATGTTTTTATATAACTTTAAAAAATAAACAAATACCTCCTTGAACTTTATACCTCATATACTTAATATTTTAAAAATACAATATATATATATATATATATATTATATATATATATATATATATATATATATATATATATACAGTATATATAATAGGGATCCAGTGAGAAGTAAATTAAAATAAAAAATAGTGAGAAATGACTAAAACCACACATTTGAGATGCAACGACTTTCATTAGATGCATTTCTATTCATCTAGATGCATCATTTTAAGTTTCGAAAGTTAATTTGATGTGTAGATGGTGCAAATTGATTTTCATGATTTTGGGACATGTAGAGGACCAAAAAACAAGAGAAATCATGAAATGCATTTAATATACGTATATGCGTCTAACTAAAAGCTAGAAAACACATTATGATGCATTATAATGCATCTAAGATTATAGAGATGCATCTAATTTAAATCGGTGCATCTCGGATATGCGGTTATAGTTACTTCTTATTTTAAGGAAACTTCTCATTTGATCACATATATATATATATATATATATATATATATATATATATATATATATATTTTCAAAAATAAAATATATATATTAAAAAAACACAACATATATGTATGCACATGATTATAAATATCAAACTTAAGGCATAAGTTATTGTTTATTTTTATTTTGAAACTTAGCAAAATAAGCAATGTGATTGGATAATAAAAGTTAAAGTGGAATCTCAATTTGTTCAAAAATATTAATTTTTGGTCTAATTTATAAAATGTGCTAGAAAAACATGTGTTAGTTTTGTAAAAAAAACTTAATGAGGGAGAGGGTAATTAAAAAAAATCTTTAATTGTTAAATTTTAATAAAATATACTTATCACTTTTCATGTTTTTTAGTAACTTTATAAACTTATTAAATACCTCATATTCTTTATATTTTATAAAAAATATACAACAATAAGTTTTTCTTATATATATTAATATATTTAAACTAATGCATTTGCACGAAATTGTAAATATAAAAAAAACACGAGTTACTGTAACACGCAAATGAATACACGAGATTGTACATATATGAACGACTTATGTTGTTATTCTTTATGAGATTAAGTAAGGATATTCAAAAAAAGTATTCTATTTAAACTACCCACATTTAAACTCATGGCATCCCTCTTTATAAGTTTAACCCGCATACGGGTTTAAAAATTGACGTAAACTATTATTAACAAAAATATAAATATCAAAATGAAGGCACGACCTCACACGTTAGTGTGAGATGAAAATAAAAAGATGGGATTAAAACTTGAAAAAATTTCACAAATCGTCCCTATGGTTTGACCCAAAATCACAGATCGTCCCTAACTCAAATTAAATACACCAAGCATCCCTAATTTTGAAACTAGTAACACACACCATCCCTATCGTTAGTTTTGCTAGTTAAGTGTTAACTGACGAGGGGTAAATTGGTCATTTCGCGTTGAAACTAGTAACACACATCATCCCTATGGTTTTATTTCACTATCTATGTTTAACACCTTCTTCAACACACACCAGTTTCACACACTTATGAACACACCAGTTTCAACACACACCAGCTTCTTCAACACACTTATTAACACAAAATGGAATGTAAAATCAGACATGATAACGCCAATTACAAAATGCCTATTGAATACGGTATGTTTTTTAATCAATTTTGCCCTAATAATAGTATGATGGTGAAATAGTTTTTTTTTGTTTTTTAATTGTTTTATACTTATTGCATTTACAGAAAAGGATCCTGGTTTGTTTTCCCTAAAAATATACCATGCTGGGAAGTTCAAATACGTGGATGACAAAAGGAAGTATGTAAATGGGTTAGTTGCTTATGTTGATTGGTGTGATATAGATAAGTTTTCCGTGCATGAGATACATGGTGTAATGGAAAAGTTAGGATATGTGAATGATGATCCCATTTACTATCATTATCTGATTCCTGGTACTAACTTAGACATGGGATTAAGAGCATTAGGTAATGATTTAGATGTTCGTGGATTAGGTAGGTATATCAAGAACAATAAGTTGATTATGGTTTACTGTGAGCACTTTGAGACTAAGCTAGACACTTATGCTTCCCCCCCTCCTACAAGCACTGTTGTAATTGAGGAGATGCCATCTTCCACACCAGTTGCTAAACCCACTAAAACCAAAAGGTTGTTGTTAGAATACACCCCAACTGTGAATGTTGAAGACCAAGTGGTTGCAAATGAGAATGCCAATGAGACTGTGGATGGTATTATGCAAGAGTTGTTGTCCATGAACTATGAGTTTGATCCATTTGGATGTGAACAAGAAGAAACAAGGGTTGTCACTAATGAACCTGAAGAAACATTGGTTGAGGGTGAAACAGTGCTTGATGGTGAGGAAGATAGTGGAACAGAGGAGGATGAAAGTGATGATGAGGATTACTTATTTGATGAAGACACTTATTTAGAAGAAGTGAATGTGGACATGGCTGATTATCACTTCAATATAGATGCAGATGTTGAGTGGATTAGGCATTCAGAGAGTGTACAAGAACCTGAATATGATGTAAATCCAGATGACTTAGATGTTATTGATAATGACAATTTTGAAAGTGGAACAGATTCAGATGATGATGGGATAGAGAAGGTAAGGAGAAAGAAGCTTAAACAGATTAAAAAGGCTAAGGAAAGTGAAGATAACATTGTGCATAAGCACTTTTTCTTTGTTGGTCAAACTTTTACATCTGCAGATGATGTAAAAGAAAGAGTAAGACTTCATACTAGAAGGCAACTGTATTTGGCAAAGAATGATAAAGTTAGGATTAGGGCAAAGTGCTTTGGTAGAAATCAAGTGTTTATACTAGATGGTGAAGGGCCTAGTACCACTGATGTTGTGCCCAAAAAGAAAACTATAAAAGGAAAAGGTAAACAAGATGATACCCCCTTAGGCCTAATAAGAAAGGGATCAGTTCAGGTGGTAGAGGTAGGCCCAAACCACTTGCACCAGATGAATGTCCATGGGTTGTGCAGATAACTAAGGTCAAAAACTCTAAAACATGGGAAGTAAGAACCTTATCCAGGTCAACTGTTGACTGCAATTGGACTTGATGCTAATAATGGCATATACCCACTAGCATATGCAATTGTGGAGAAGGAGACAACAGATTCTTGGACATGGTTCTTGGAGTGTGTTGGTGATGACCTTAGAATGACTAAAGATTCCAATTTCACCTTTATCAGTGACAGACAGAAGGTATCAAACTTTGTCTGCATGCAAAACATTTAACTTTTTTATAACAACTATAGTCCCTAACATATTTCATACTCAACCACTTTGTCTTTTTCAACAGGGTTTAGCCATTGCTATGGCCAATGTGTTCCCATGTGCAGAACATAGAAGTTGCCTCAGGCATATCCATGAAAACATGAAGAAGCAATGGAATGGCCAAGCTTATAAAGAACTCTTATGGAGATGTGCATCTGTAACAACAGTTCCATACTTTGATAAGGCTATGCAGGATTTGAAAGACTTTAACAAAGAATGCTTTGAATGGTTGGCTAAAATTCCTCCTCATTCTTGGTCCAGATCCCATTTCTCAGGTAAAACACTTTACTTTTAACTCCATTTACCTTAGATTGTACTTACATGTACACTTATTAACCTGTAGAATGGTAAATAACAGGTAGGGCTAAATCAGACATCTTGTTGAACAATTTGTGTGAATGTTTCAATGGTAAGATTTTAGATGCTAGGGATGCACCAATAATCACAGCTTTAGAATACACTAGGGAATACCTAATGAGAAGGATGGTAAATGTTATTGTTGTGATTAAGAAAACAGATGGACCACTTACTCCTAGTGCAACTAAGTTATTGAAAATAGCTATGGATAGAGCTAATAACTGCACAGTTGCTTTCAATGGGGGTGAAGAGTATGAGGTAAAGGGCCAGTCTGGTTCTCAGTGTGTGGTTAAGAAGGTTTGTAGTTGTAGGAAGTGGGAATTAACAGGCATTCCTTGTTCACATGCTATAGCAGCAAACTACAACATGTCACTTAATGGAGTTCAAGTGGGCATACCTGAAGAATGGGTTGATAAGTGTTATTGGTTAGCAACTTGGCAAAAAACATACAGTTACACTATAGGTTGTTTGAATGGTAGGGTCATGTGGAAAAAATCTCAAATTCCTACAACCCTAACCCCACCAAAACATAACACTCCAGTTGGAAGGCCAAGGAAAAATAGGAGAAAATCAAAGGAAGAAAAGGCTGAAATGGTGAAGGATGGAAAGTTGTCTAGGGCTTATAAAACTGTGACATGTATGAAATGTGGAAATCTTGGGCACAATTCTAGGTCTTGTAAAGGACAAAAAGATCCATACACAGGTACATCTCAAACTACACCCTCAACTGCACCAGCAAAGAAGCCATCTGATGCAGGTACTAGGAAAAGGCCATCTGATGCACCTGCACCCTCAACTGCACCTGCAAAGATGAATCAGGCAACAAAGAAACAGTGTGCTATGTCAAACTAGTATCTTTTGAACTTGGTATTTATGTTTCAGACTATGTTTCAGTATTGTAATTGACATTTCTATGGTATGTTTTGTATGGGTATGTCTTTTAATAGTCAAATGCATTATTCAATTTGTGCTTCTTTAGTTTACAAGTGTTTATACATTGTTGGTGATTTTAGTGTCATTAACAGCCATTTAGGTAATGATGAGCTAAAATATTTTCAACCATGACAAAAAATGCAGAACTAATGAGCAGTACTAAGTATTAGTACTGCTAGTGTAATTACTAAGGAAGCAGTACTAAGTTATTAGTACTGCTAGTGTAATTACTAAGGAAGCAGTACTAAGTTAAGCTAGTACTGCTGGTAGAAGTGTAACTGTTAATACTGGTAGAACTTCATTTCATTCTCAAAATTTATTGACCACTACATCAACATGTGGTCAATTATAAGATCAAGTTAATACTAATACTTAATAATACATGACAGAAAAGTTAAAAACCATCCAGAAACTTCATCCATCAACAAACTTCATCCATCAAACCTTCTCCTTCCCCTTTCCTGTGTTACCAGCACCCCTTATACCCATTTTTTTCACCATGGTAGCCCATGTAGTCTTGCTAGGAAGTCCAAGGACAACATTGAAAATGGGGGTAGGGCTTTTGACAATCTTTTGACAATCTTCATCTTCCTTATCTGTTTCTGCAGGAAACTCATCAACTCCACCTTCTTCTGGGAGCCAAGTACCAACATAGCCATACCAATCTATCAAATTTTTTGGAACAGTCCTAGGTCTTTTGGCAGACCCAAAGGGAGGAATTGAGGGCTTTGAAGATCCCTCAATGCCCTTTTCAATACTGACAGCATCACTTGAGTCACTTAACTCAATTACTTCCACTTTCTTTGACATGTTGAAGGGAGGAATACAGACTGTTTTTAGGGTTTGTAAGGCTAAGTGTTTATGAATTGGTGGTGTCAAAGGTGTGGGTTTTTATAACAGAAACTAAGTGGTTGGGAATTTACACATAGTAAATGAAGTCATAAAGTTACTCAACTACATTCACTTCCCTACATTTACTCCACTGTCACAACTCAACCACATTCACATTAAACCTAAGTACCTTTAACTATGATGCCTATGACTTTTAATAGTCAAATGGATTAGTGGCACAAATATGCTATGTGTACATATCAACTCCCTAAGGGTGAACGTTATGGCACGAATATGTGCGGTCGGTCGTCTTAAGTGGCACTCGAGGAATGCGTCCCTCCCCCCCCCCGACCTTTTGATTCTTTCGGTCTTACACACGACCGATGAAATTGGAAGGACTTTGTTAAAAAAAACTAGCCGTTACCCCCATTTAATATGTATACGTTTGAATTTTTAAAAAAACTAACCCCTTTTTTTCACTATAAAACCCTCCCATTTTCTTCTCATCTTTCACACATTATTTTTTACAACCTACAATTTATATACTAAACAACAACAATGTCTTCCAAAACTCCCAAAAACAAAACACCCAAATCCCGACGTCAACAAACCGTTCCAACAAATATCGACCCTAACTTTATGTTACACGGCCAATCCCCACCAATTCCTTTTAATCACGCTGGAATCCAATACCTTTCTCCACCAAATCCGTATTCGGTTCCTTGGTATACCCAACAAGCGCAAAATCAAATGTATCATCCACAACGAGCATCACCACCGCAAAATCAATCTTCTCCGATCCCGGCTTTTAATCTTGATGATGACAATCTCGAACCCTTATGGGCTTCCGCTTCTCAACCGTCACAATATATGGAAGGTTCATCCGAACCGGTTGAATATGACTCTCCTGTCGAGGAAGTTGCGCCCGTGAAACCAAAAAGAAAATATATAAGAAGACGTCAACCTCTCAAGAAGAGTGACAAAGAGTTCGTTGAACCGTGGACCATTGAGGATGAGGTAGCTTTGCGTAAAGCTTAGGTATCGGCATCGGAGGATAGCATCGAAGGAAATGGCAAAAAGGCGTCAGGGTTTTGGACGGAAGTAACTGAGTACTTTCACAAGGAAATGGGCGAACAGAAAAGAAGCTACGATTCGGTTAACTACAAATGGAAAAATAGGATTCGTCCTAAGGTTAGTCAATTTTGTGAGATTTACAATAGTGTCAAAGATAGGCATCAAAGTGGGTCATGTAACAATACTGTCTATCAAGAATCTGAACTCGAGTATCGTACTTTTACAATGCTCCTTTTGCATTAACTGATTGTTGGAAAATTTTGAAAGACCATTCTAAATGGAAAAAAGTTAAAATGACAAAGTTTTATAATCCAAAAAATCATCTTCCAAAAAATCAAAGACATCAGAAACTACGTCACAAGGCAATTCGGATTCAGCACACATTGGTCTAAATCTAAACGACGAAGCAGCTGATTCAGAGGATGTATATGTTCAAGAGGTTGCACCAATGGGCCGAGACCGGGCTAAGAAGAAAGCATCATCATCTGGTGCTCGTTTAAAAACTTCAATTGCAGGTGATCTTAGTCTTGTTGACGCGTTGCTTAGTAAATTCACAATGGCTGCAACGCCGTTTTTTCGCAGAGGAAGGAATCCTCCTCTGAGTATTTACGAATTAAAGAGCGTGAATTGGAACTAAAATATCAGAAGCGCCGGGAGCAAGGAGAATTAGAGAGACTGAAGATTGCACAACAGGATAAGAATTAGACCTCCAACAAAAAAT
The DNA here is from genome assembly GCA_026074375.1 of Tanacetum coccineum. Lineage (NCBI taxonomy): Eukaryota > Viridiplantae > Streptophyta > Magnoliopsida > Asterales > Asteraceae > Tanacetum > Tanacetum coccineum. The sequence continues at coordinate 91,437 of BQNB010005268.1, read as the reverse complement.
GTTCGAATTTCAACAACAAAATGGGAGGAGGACATCAAGTATTACAACGAAGATCATGAGTATTTAACTGGAAGAGCTTTATCTATGGCGTTGCTTTTGAAGAAAAAAATCAAGGAGCGTTGAAATTTAGACTATTAGTTTTATTTTTAATTTTTATTGTAATGTTTTTATTTTCGTATTTTAATTTCCGTATTTTCTTTCCGTATTTTTAATTCAGTATTTCTATTTGTAATGTTTAATTATTATTAATGTAATGTTTAAAAAAAAGTGTCCGGTCGCTTGTGCGGTCATCATAACGTGTGTTTGGTCTGTGCGTGGTATAGGAAAAAGAAAGCTGAGTTGGCGCTGAGGTGACGGTCGCATGTGCGGTCACCATAACACTCGGCCTAATATAAAACATTTACCTCATGTTGAATGTTGATTATGAACATAAGAAATAGGAGATTATCTGAGTGTTATGAGTGCATTTGTTAAACAACATTTATTGAACACAAATTTTCTATTAATGTTTGAATTTGCGTTTATTACACATTAATTAAACTTATAAATTACTATAATTAATTTTATTATTAGTTAAATAAGCTCGAAAATTCCTTATATAGTCACGTCAAATTTTACCCTAAGGGCACCTGTTAGACGAACCCAAGAAATTGACATATCTACTCTTCCTACATTGTTTAATAAGAAAATACTTTTTTTTTTAACGACGATTTATTAAAACACTAGCAAGGAGCTAGATCAAACAAGAACAATATAAGGGTTCTTAAGCCAATCGTCCCACTTGAACGACGCTTTACATCTGAATTTACACCAATAAAAAGAACTAGAAACTAAATTATCAAATATCAGCGCCTTTTCAGGGATCTTACTTATACAAAACAATAAGCTGTTGCGAAACAAATATAAGTTCACATATGACTACACAACTCAATAGTATACACCCTCAGAACGCCTTTGAGTTTGGAATTGAATCCGAATAGAAACACAAACTCGCCATTCTCGTAAGAATTCACATCCGAATAGTCGATGTTCCACCAAGAAGATATCTTACGCATAATCTGTCTCACTACAACGCATTGAAAGAAAATATGGTTTGTCGATTCCACACGGCATTAAAAATGGGAACAAAAGTCAAATTAATATCATTCCACGACGATGAGATATTAAACGAGTTGGGGAGCGCGTTAGATTTGGACTTTTCGAAGCTTGATATTCACCTGATTGGCACGGACTTAAACCCACCTAGTCGGCAAACTAACATCCTGAAACCGATTCCCATCAATCTCCTTTCGAATTGAAGCCACCAAAAAGACCCCATCACTTTCTAACGTCCAAACGTAACGATCTTCGCAAGGCACGAGAGTAGTCATCCGAGAAATCTCAGCCAAAGAGTTAAGTTGCATCTCTTCAATTCCACTTCTCGCTTTTCTTCGAAATGAGTTATCTAAACTTGACGCATTCAATTTCGAACTAACAGTAGCATTCTTATTCAACTCAAGAGCGAACATACGTGGGAACAGCTCTTTGATGACACCGCCTTCATACCAATTGTCGACCCAGAACCGCGTGTTCTCCCCATTCCCCAGCTTCAATCGGATGTAATCTGCAACATTAATACCCCGACCTTGTAACACCCTTACTTCGTGAACTATCGATGTCCAGCAGGTTCGAACTCCACCAGAAACATCCTTGTTCAAATTCCCGTCCTCCCCATAAATAGCCTTAATCACTTTAGTCCATAAGGAACATTTCTGAGAATAGAACCGCCAAACCCACTTGAGCATGAGACCTCTATTAAGGGCAAACAAGCTTGATACCCCTAAACCCCCTTTATCCTTCGGAGTTAGGACCTTGTTCCACTTTACCCAAGAAGCTTTGTTACTCTTCGGATCCTGGCCATTAAAGAACCGACTACGAATAGATTCAAGAGATTTAAGAATACTCGAGGGAACCTTAAAAATGGACATATGGAAGATTGGCATAGATCCTAACACGGACTTAAGAAGAGTGAGTCTGCCTCCGATTGAAAGGAGTTTCATCTTCCATCTAGAAAGACGAGATAACACCTTGTCCACCACTTCTTTCCAAGCTTGCTTCCTTGACATATTTCCCCCAACTTTCGTACCCAAATAAGTGAATGGAGTCTTAAGGACAAGACACCCAAGTTTAGAAGCCGCGTTTTTAACCATCCCATCTTCAACGTTAACACCCATAATCTTACTCTTACACATGTTAATACGAAGACCAGAAGCCCGGAAAAAACAATCCAAAACTCGAACTAACGAATCGATATTGAGCTCACTCCATTGGCCAAGAAAGATTGCATCATCCGCATAAAACAAATGAGACAAATTCACCATGGAATTAATTTTGATCCCCGTAAACAAACCCGCATCTACCACACGTTGAAAAGAAATATGCAAGCTCTCCATAATAAGAATGAATAAAAAAGGGGATAAAGGATCACCTTGTTTAAGACCTCTAAAAAATTGAAATTCCTCCGTAGGACTACCGTTGACAAGAATGGACCCCCTGGATGATCTAAGACAACTTTGAATCCAAGTCCTCCATCTTTCACCGAAACCAAATTTATTTAACACATCATCCACGAAATCCCAGCGGACCGAATCAAAAGCTTTCTCGAAATCAACTTTGAAAATAAGAGCGTGTTTTTTCTTCCTACGACACCATTGAAGAACCTCATCAAGAATAAATGGACCGTCTAGGATTTGTCTGTCCGCCACAAAAGCTGATTGAACCTCATTGACAAGATCACCAAGCACACCAACTAATCGGTTCGCCAAGATTTTAGCAATAATCTTGTATAAGCTCCCGATCAAACTTATATGACGAAAATCCTTAACCATGTTGGCATCAAGGATTTTAGGAATCAAAGCAATAAAGTTCGAGTTACATCCCGTCGGTATTTCACCATACATGAAGAAATAGTCAACAGCCTCGAACACGTCCTTCTCAATCACAGGCCAAAAATGACGGTAAAAGCTAAATGAAAAACCATCCGGACCCGGAGACTTATCAACGCCGCAATCCCACACAGCCCTTTTAACCTCCTCTTTAGAAATCCTGCGTTCCATATCCTCTTTCTGATCAATCGATAGGGAGACAGGAAAAGGGGTATCAATACACGCTCGATTCACTGATGGTTTATCGAACCTACCCCGAAAATGTTCAAAGAATTCACGTTTCACCTGAACCGGGTCATCGACCCACGTCCCATTCACCATAATACCCCGAATATTAGATTGATTGCGCTTCTTGTTTAGCATACCATGAAAAAACTTCACATTTTCATCTCCCTCGATTGCCCATTTAATCTTGGCTTTTTGAGCAATTTCCGAAGCTTGAATATTATTTACCTGATGAATCTTGTTGAGAATCTCCGTACGTTTATGGACCACCTCATTCGAGCAATCTCCCTTATCAATAACCTCATCACAAGACCGCAACTCCTCTTTAAGGAAATAGATCTCACCTCGCGAATTCGACCTATGAATAGAGAGCCAGCTCCGAATACGGTCTTTAAGAAATTTAAGTTTACCCATGAAGTTTCGGATGGCATTTTTCTTGTTAACAGGAGCCACGTTCCAAGAATCCCTAACCAACTTGTCAAAACCATCAACTTCCAGCCAGTAACGATAGAATCGAAAAGGAATAGGACCGTAATCATACCTGACTTCACGTAATAAAATAGGACGATGGTCTGAAATAAACCGCTCCAAGGTAATAGCAGTGATATTAGGACACATGCTCAACAAATTTTCGGAAACAAAAAATCGATCCAATTTACTCATTTTAGAAGCAGATTTGAGACACCAGGTATAAGCACTTCCTCCTAAAGGGACTTCATCAAGACCCGCGTTGTATATGAATGAATTGAAAATCTCAGCGTCGTGAGCATTAAAATTCGAACCATATCTGTCCGATTTATATCTCACCTCATTAAAGTCGCCCATCATAACAAGTTTACCAACCCATTGATTCGACACATGAGCCAAATAATCCCATAACATACGCTTTTCTTTAGCCTCTTGAGGCGCATATACAACCACTATCATAAGATCAATCCCTGATTTCAACCACACACCTCGAACAATGACAAAATAGTTCGATCTCGTAAAAGAAATAATGTTTCTTAATTTTATTTATGTTTGATTGTTTACCACAAATGCGTTCAAGAAAGGCATATGCGATGTTCATTGTACATTTGTACATAAAAAAAGTACACCAAGAACAGGGTTCAACACATACCTTTAGAAACTAAAAAGACACGTTCTTTAGTTGGATTATGTAGTTGGCTAGCACGTATATGTTACGAATATGTGAGCCTATTGGGGGCACACGCGTTAAACACTTAGAGTATGTTTTACTTCACGATATAATTATTTAAATAGTTGTTAATTACGTTAATTGTTTTAACTAAGCTTAACAATATATTAAATAATGAACCGAATGGACTAAAATTGACAAAACCCGAACCTTATGGGGTCCTTTTGTGACAAGCTCTATAAGCTTCTAGAAGGGGGTTTTGGGATCAATTTTAAAGATAAAGGATAAAAGTTGTATTGTGATGAGAATTATGGGGAGTCCTAGTTTATCTAGAACTAGGGTTTGGTGTATATATAAACACCCACCCCTATCCCTCATAATTAATTAATTCACTCGATCACACACAAAAAAAAACCAATCGTATGAATACATGTTTTGTTTCTCCCAGTGACAAATTGAAGTCAAAAGTCATGCTATATATTAATATAAAAATAGTAAGTTTTTGTCTAATCATGTGCCTCTGGGCACATGTAAGGTTGGGGACATCATGTTGTTGTCACAGCCTGATTGGTTGCAGTTAATTGTAGGTGCCTGAATATGATTAATACAAAATTGCCTGGCCAATCAGGCTGTGACACACAGCCTGTGTCCCCACCTTAAATGTGCCCCGGTGAGCACAATTTAGAAAAACCCTTAATATAAACGTGTGTGCATGATTTCTTAGTCTTGCATGCATTATTTTATATATATTAAATGATCTTTTGATTTTCTCAGTATTCGACAAAAGAAGAAAAGAAAATTGGTCTTTGCATTATTTATTACTACATGTGTATGCGTCTGTTTCATACATGCAATGTAGTAATTAATATATAGCACTAATCCCTTTTTCCATTCATACTAATTCAAACGCATTTGAGGGATTTGAATTAGTTTTGGAGTTCTGTTCTAGCAACAAGGAAGAATAACAGGTTGATTTGGTTGTGGTCAATAATAAGCATGACACCATCGGTGTTTGGAGCTCGTGAAGTTACGACTAGCATTGTTGCGTACTTGTTCGACGTGTTGTGTGAGCAACCGTAGAGGTGATTGTTTTAGTCACTTACTCGTTTCAAGATCAATTGGCTAAGAGGTACGCGTTTCTATTTACTTCTTATTATGTGTTAATTCATATGCTATTACTAGATTCATCCGCTGCGTACTCGTAAGCTAATGGTTACCTAGATTGTTAAATCCCAACAGTGGCACACGAGCCAACTCGATTTAGCTTATGGGTTACTACGTTTATTGTTTTAATTTATACGCTCTTGTTTAAATCCTATTATTAAAACATAATGCATGATCAGCTTGCTGCGTTAAGAATTTTATTTTGTTTTTATCTTAGTAAAATATGACAATAATTAATTAGATTCTTGCCATAAAATAAATAAAATCTGTAGATTTTGATCTTGAATTCATTACAAGTTATATAGGATTAAAAGGGAAAATTAAAATTGTTAATTTAGCGTATTGTGAGTTCTTTTTTAATTATGCCTATTCCGCATTAAGCCCCACTCAATCACAAAATGTGGGAATTGGGCGATCTATGCACTTTAGCAGAAAACCTATGAGGTGACTTAGGTTCCCATTTCTGGAAGACTCGCGAGAGAACTTGATTATACATGTTTACTAGTATGCTTAATGTCATCAATTGTATTATAATCTCATATGCATGATTATTTAAATGTCTAATAGTTTTTTACAGCGCTTATTAAATAGCCATATGTCTAAAAAGAATGATGTTTTATGTATTCCTATTAAATTTTACACCTAATGCATGCTCACAGTGACCAACCATTTGTTTCGAGTAATAACTGTTTTTGTGAAAATAATAAACTTTCACAAATGAAAACTATTTTTTTTCTTGATTTTAAAAAACTGGACGCTAATGGCCTCATGGGAATTATGGCTCATCCACTATTACAAACTTAAAGAGAAACAAAGTTTAAAGTCGGGTTGTTTTTACCGTAATCCCTAAAGAAATAAGGTTTTTAATATGCTTCGCCGGACCTGTTCTCTCCGCTTCTTTGTAAAAACGTTCGATTGGAGTACCTTGTGAACCCTAGGCATCACTACATGTCTTACTTAAAGGTTTTAAAATCATGATTACAAAGTTTGTTTATTTCAAGCTTCTTTGTACACCTTTTAACACATTTTTTATGTGCATACCCCTTTAAAATTATAAGACTATGTCATCCAACCGTAGAACACGCAATTGGTTGAACTCTTTGTCAGACCCTAGGACCACCTACAACCCATGGTGAATTTCGCCTACTGGCAGACCTTTGAACGGAATTTTACACGTTCTCGTTTTGTCGACTTAAATCAGTCTCGTGGTCAAACCCAGACCCAGGCATAAAGATAGATACTAAACATGCTCTCAAACATTATTACTTGCTGACTAATGTTTTTTGACATAAACATAAAATCTAGATTGCATTAATGCAATTAACGCTCCGTCCGCTTAACCATCTTGCCCTACTTGTATTTCCTCACTGGTCCGAACCTCAGGTTAACAATAGCGAGTCCAGTTGGATCTTAGTCTTATTAGTAAATAATGATGTATTTTAATTCTATTAAGAATTTAATTAATTCCGAAAAAAAATACTAAATTGAACTTTCTATGTTCTGATTAATTGTGTTTTGCAATATAATTCGTAAACGAAAGTTTGTTTTCTTTAAAAGACAAACATAGTCTCTTTTCCTAGTAAGAAAATGTGAGACTTACTTCTATCTATACTCATTGGTTAACAAGAATAAGATAGGATTATAATTGAAAATTATCAATTACAATTAAACTCATTTCCATTCCTTTCATTTACCCTTCTTTTCGCATGGAAATAATTGAAAGATAAATCTTTGAGTAACTGAGAGAACATCACGTCTATAGCTACCAAAATAAATTACATCTGCATTTTGTCACGATTAGAGTTTAAACCGCAATGAGAAAGACAATTACTGGCATATCCGCTGGTATTTTTTTTAGACGCAATTATTCCATAAGTGCTAAATACCCTTGTGGCAATCAGACGATATTAAGGAAAGGAATTGCATGCTTCATATTCAAATTAAATGTAAGCATGATATGGGCTAGTCTCTTCAACTACACAAGTAAGAATTTCATATTCTCTTATTCACTGCAACAATACTTAATACATTGCGACTTGTAAGCATACTAAAGAAATAGGAAAGTAAATAAATTGCTATTTGTTCTGTTTACTGGTGATGTAACACTTACAATGTTGACAAATCCAAAGGAGAGTGTTTTTTGCATTTTTAATACTGAAATGACATTCTTGTAATGTTCAAATCAGTGGGAACTACAAGATTTATTTCTGATAGTTGCCCATATTATTTCTAGCTTGCTTTGAAATAATTAATTACTTCCGAATATGAACCAAACATATGTTTAAGTTAAGAAGTGCATTTATTTTATATGATAACAAGTTCCATATCTGAGGTTGCTTTCCGAAATGTTATCTATAGAATAATAATCCACAATTCCTTATTAAACATTATAGTTTGAGAAGTACTTTTAACAGCTATGACACTATCACAATTGTTTATACAATTAAAAGCGCTTGTCGTATTGTATGTTTTCCTTAATAATGATTGTCCCGTACACCAGTGGGAGAAATCTAAATTGTGCAAGAACAACAAATTAAAAAATTAAAACAATATGATTATTGGTTTCACTTGACCGCAAGGTAAGGAAGCTAATCAATCTACAGACTATAAACACGAAGGATGTTTAAAAGTCCTATTTCATTAAAAGTCAAAGATATAAAATAAAACACTGTCATCTAATTGCCTACAGATTTAGTCAATATATCAATGGTTCAGATAATATCATGAATTAGAAGTATGAAATTAACTTGAAAATTACAATTGACAAGAGTTTGCTTTCAGATTACTTTAGTTAGAATAATTATGTATACTTGCTAAGACATAATTATAAGTTCTGAATTTAATCCAATGACTCATAACATAGTATAAGTAGTTGAATAGTTATGTCTTCTTGTTACTACATTAACATGATGTCTTGAATTATTCGGAGACTTGTAACATAGTACCGGACATGTTCTGTTTTCTTGAAACACATGACATAGAGTTACACATAAGTCCTCATTATTCAAAGACTTAATTAATTAAAATTGACATGTTTTGTTTCCTTGTAAAAACACAAGAACATGGAATTCTTGAATTGTTTCCGTCTTCTGTAACACATGAACAAAGAACTCTTGCTTATTCAAGAAATATACATTATAGCAGCACTTGTTTTTAAAATATGTGTTCAATTTGGCTTGACCCCAATGACAAGTATTTTACCCTAAAGAGAAGTAAGTTATCTAATGGAATTTTTGATGGAGACTCACTATTCAATACTCAAAGAATATCCACATTATTAGTATTTCTAATGTTTAGAAACAAACTATATTCATATTGTTTGATTTTTGATAACTTAAATACACTACCTCCAAAATCAAATCAGGTTAAATTTTGCCGTGTGTCATGAATACACTCAAATAATTCCAACCTAGAAGTATCAAGACATCATCTTGATTGAGATAAATCCCATTATGTTTTTGATTAAAGTTCTAAATTTGGTTAATAAACTTATGAAGTCCATATTATTAATCAGCTAGAGATAAGAACTGTACAATGCATTTTGTTGTCCCATTTAAGTACAATTAATGTGCTTAAATACTAGTATTTAGAGAATTTTCTCTACTTACAAAAGTAAGTGGGAGCACCTAAAAATCTTGAAGATATTCAAGAACAAAATACATAACCTTCTAAATCCACTTGCTAATGTCACACTAATGTTTAACATGGAAATGTCGAACCAAAGTAGCTAAGAAACTTACCACTCACATTCATAAATCCGCAGAATGCCCATCACTTATTGATATGTAAATATCAATAATGAGGAATATAAATTAGAGAATCTTTCAAACCTGCTAATTGCTAAGAAACATTATCACATCTTGAATCTGATAAAGGTCTTAGAATTATGAATGATAAGATGCAGTCCTTAAAAGCCAATCAAGTTTTGAGCTTGATTGATCTTTTACCAAAGAGTAAACCTGTGAGGTTAGAATGAGTTTCTTTTGAAGAAAGGCTCATAAGGACAAATTGTATACATATTAATGCCTGACTGATGATAAGAATTTTGATCTTACTCAAGCAATTGACTATGATTAAATCTCTCTTTTCTGCACGTATTAATTATATAAAGATATCTAATTGTCATACATGATTTCTTGAATCTTTAAAAGTCAAATTAAGGTTCAATAATCCTTTCTTTGATGATTACCTGAGAGGTCGTTATTAATCATAAAGGGTCAGAGTCTATATTTGAAATATGACAATTAAGTTTAAGACTCTTATCCTAGTGATTACAGTCTGCGGGGACCGGTGTGTAATCAAAAGGGGTTAAAAGTCGATAATTATCTTTATATAGTAACAAGATGAAAGATCCAAGTGTGGAATTGATCATGCATCTAGGAAGCTGGGATCTTGAATAAATTACAATATGATTCCTGATTAAAATTAAAAGACTCCTGAGTATTATCCTGACATGATGGGATAGCACCATGTTTGTTTTCTTAATTCAAATGCTGGGTAATGCATATCGACAAGTATCATTCCACATAAGCTAGATATTAATCCTTAAGATTGGAATAAAACTTCTCTTGAGAATTTAGGATAAAACAAACGACCTTGGAATAAATGTTTATTAAGATAAACGTATGCGGAAATTAAGTCCAACACAAATGCAATATGTCATTGAAGGAAGTCTTAAATGATATATTTCACTTGAGATAAATTAGTACATGGATGGAAACCTTGTGTTTTTTAACTAAGGGTTCATCATGTATATATATTATGTTGTTGTGACTGGTTGTTACTTTTGCACGATAGCAAGACGAGTAACAACAACAATATCTAATTGAGAGTGATTACATGACTGTTAAAACAAATGTTTACGAATTATATAAGGCACAATGTTGTTTGTGTACAACTGATGCTAATAAATCCATTCATTCAAGAATGATTTCATCATTAATGATAAATCTGTTAACTAGATATGCTCACTTAAGAGCAGTATTGCATAACACATTAAAGAATGTTTTATTTCTGTGGTGTAGGTTTTTTAAAGAAAAGATTCAAAATTTCATGTTTAAACACACACATGCACTAGCTTCATGGCTCGCTCAAATATGCGGGCATACACTAACTTCATGGCTCGCTCAAATACGCGGGCTAGCTCCGTATGTTAATTTCAGTAGAAAAACAGCACGAAGTTATAATTGCATTGGTTTGATTTTAGTAAAAGTAAATGAACCAATGTAGATTCATGTTTTGCATATGTAAAAACAATCTGATGCAGAGCATCGACCTGTGAAAGTTATGCTTTAGAGAAAGTTCGGAGCTAATTTGTACTTGGAGAGTTAAGTTCGGAGCTAATGTGTCCAAAATTATTTTTTGCAAGTGGGCTTCAAGTAAAACTGGCCATCTCTGATGGAACGAAATCTAAAACTCAAATGAAGAAGAATGACAACTGACAACTCTAAAACTGGCCATAAACTCACATAAATTATCCTTCACATATAGTAGCTCAACTATATATGTATTATTAAGTTATATAGAAAAATCATATCTTCTTCGATACGCATGTATCTTACACTTAATGTAATCCTGACTCCTGGTAAATTGATGTATACCTATATGTGTTCTAATGTTACAAAGTTGACATTAACAACTTAATATGTTAAACGATAATAAGAGTTAATTGCATAAATGGTCCCTGTGGTCGTTCGGATTTAACGAAAATAGTCCCTCAAACTTTTTTGTAACAAAAATGGTCTCTATGGTTGTGAAACATAACGGGTTTGGTCACTGTGGAAAGAGGATTCATAACGGTTTTGGTCCCCATGACCCATAACGGATTTGGTCAAATCCGTTATGTTTCACAACCATGGGGACCATTTTAGTTACAAAAAAGTTTGAGAGACCATTTTCGTTAAATCCGAACGACTACAGGGACCATTTATGCAATTAACTCCGATAATAAATGTGATCATGATGTATTGATGTATTTTAAATTTTAGTTGTGGCATTATAGATGCACATCAACATGCAAACAATTAGAAATAATGTTTCTTGATTTTATTTATGTTTGATTGTTTTCCACAAATACGTTCAAGAAAGGCATATGCGATGTTCATTGTACATTTGTACATATATAGTACACCAAGACCATGTTCAAACATACCTTTAGAAGACTAAAAGATCTCGTTCTTGTTGGATTATGGTAGTCGGATAGCACGTATATGTTACGAATATGTGAGCCTATTGGGGGCACACGCGTTAAACACTTAGAGTATGTTTTACTTCACGATATAATTATTTAAATAGTTGTTAATTACGTTAATTGTTTTAACTAAGCTTAACAATATATTAAATAATGAACCGAAGGGACTAAAATTGACAAAACCCGAACCTTATGGGGACCTTTTGTGACAAGCTCTATAATCTTCTAGAAGGGGGTTTTGGGATCAATTTTAAAGATAAAGGATAAAAGTTGTATTGTGATGAGAATTATGGGGAGTCCTAGTTTATCTAGAACTAGGGTTTGGTGTCTATATAAACACCCACCCCTATCCTCATAATTAATTAATTCACCCGATCACACAAAAAAAACCAATTGTACGAATACATGTTTCGTTTCTCCAAGTGACAAATTGAAGTCAAAAGTCATGCTATATATTAATATAAACGTGTGTGCATGATTTCTTAGTCTTGCACTGGGCACATGTAAGGTTGGGGACATCATGTTGTTGTCACAGCCTGATTGGTTGCAGTTAATTGTAGGTGCCTGAATATGATTAATACAAAATTGCCTGGCCAATCAGGCTGTGACACACAGCCTGTGTCCCCACCTTAAATGTGCCCCGGTGAGCACAATTTAGAAAAACCCTTAACATAAACGTGTGTGCATGATTTCTTAGTCTTGCATGCATTATTTTATATATATTAAATGATCTTTTGATTTTCTCAGTATTCGACAAAAGAAGAAAAGAAAATTGGTCTTTGCATTATTTATTACTACATGTGTATGCGTCTGTTTCATACATGCAATGTAGTAATTAATATATAACACTAATCCCTTTTTCCATTCATACTAATTCAAACGCATTTGAGGGATTTGAATGAGTTTTGTGTGGGTTTTAGGTTTAGAGTTCAGTTCTAGCAACAAGGAAGAATAACAGGTTGATTTGGTTGTGGTCAATAATAAGCATGACACCATCGGTGTTTGGAGCTCGTGAAGTTACGACTAGCATTGTTGCGTACTTGTTCGACGTGTTGTGTGAGCAACCGTAGAGGTGATTGTTTTAGTCACTTACTCGTTTCAAGATCAATTGGCTAAGAGGTACGCGTTTCTATTTACTTCTTATTATGTGTTAATTCATATGCTATTACTAGATTCATCCCGTTGCGTACGTCGAAAGCTACTGGTTACCCTAATTGTTAAATCCCAACAGTGGCACACGAGCCAACTCGATTTAGCTTATGGGTTACTACGTTTATTGTTTTAATTTATACGCTCTTGTTTAAATCCTATTATTAAAACATAATGCATGATCAGCTTGCTGCGTTAAGAATTTTATTTTGTTTTTATCTTAGTAAAATATGACAATAATTAATTAGATTCTTGCCATAAAATAAATAAAATCTGTAGATTTTGATCTTGAATTCATTACAAGTTATATAGGATTAAAAGGGAAAATTAAAATTGTTAATTTAGCGTATTGTGAGTTCTTTTTTAATTATGCCTATTCCGCATTAAGCCCCACTCAATCACAAAATGTGGGAATTGGGCGATCTATGCACTTTAGCAGAAAACCTATGAGGTGACTTAGGTTCCCATTTCTGGAAGACTCGCGAGAGAACTTGATTATACATGTTTACTAGTATGCTTAATGTCATCAATTGTATTATAATCTCATATGCATGATTATTTAAATGTCTAATAGTTTTTTACAGCGCTTATTAAATAGCCATATGTCTAAAAAGAATGATGTTTTATGTATTCCTATTAAATTTTACACCTAATGCATGCTCACAGTGACCAACCATTTGTTTCGAGTAATAACTGTTTTTGTGAAAATAATAAACTTTCACAAATGAAAACTATTTTTTTTCTTGATTTTAAAAAACTGGACGCTAATGGCCTCATGGGAATTATGGCTCATCCACTATTACAAACTTAAAGAGAAACAAAGTTTAAAGTCGGGTTGTTTTTACCGTAATCCCTAAAGAAATAAGGTTTTTAATATGCTTCGCCGGACCTGTTCTCTCCGCTTCTTTGTAAAAACGTTCGATTGGAGTACCTTGTGAACCCTAGGCATCACTACATGTCTTACTTAAAGGTTTTAAAATCATGATTACAAAGTTTGTTTATTTCAAGCTTCTTTGTACACCTTTTAACACATTTTTTATGTGCATACCCCTTTAAAATTATAAGACTATGTCATCCAACCGTAGAACACGCAATTGGTTGAACTCTTTGTCAGACCCTAGGACCACCTACAACCCATGGTGAATTTCGCCTACTGGCAGACCTTTGAACGGAATTTTACACGTTCTCGTTTTGTCGACTTAAATCAGTCTCGTGGTCAAACCCAGACCCAGGCATAAAGATAGATACTAAACATGCTCTCAAACATTATTACTTGCTGACTAATGTTTTTTGACATAAACATAAAATCTAGATTGCATTAATGCAATTAACGCTCCGTCCGCTTAACCATCTTGCCCTACTTGTATTTCCTCACTGGTCCGAACCTCAGGTTAACAATAGCGAGTCCAGTTGGATCTTAGTCTTATTAGTAAATAATGATGTATTTTAATTCTATTAAGAATTTAATTAATTCCGAAAAAAAATACTAAATTGAACTTTCTATGTTCTGATTAATTGTGTTTTGCAATATAATTCGTAAACGAAAGTTTGTTTTCTTTAAAAGACAAACATAGTCTCTTTTCCTAGTAAGAAAATGTGAGACTTACTTCTATCTATACTCATTGGTTAACAAGAATAAGATAGGATTATAATTGAAAATTATCAATTACAATTAAACTCATTTCCATTCCTTTCATTTACCCTTCTTTTCGCATGGAAATAATTGAAAGATAAATCTTTGAGTAACTGAGAGAACATCACGTCTATAGCTACCAAAATAAATTACATCTGCATTTTGTCACGATTAGAGTTTAAACCGCAATGAGAAAGACAATTACTGGCATATCCGCTGGTATTTTTTTTAGACGCAATTATTCCATAAGTGCTAAATACCCTTGTGGCAATCAGACGATATTAAGGAAAGGAATTGCATGCTTCATATTCAAATTAAATGTAAGCATGATATGGGCTAGTCTCTTCAACTACACAAGTAAGAATTTCATATTCTCTTATTCACTGCAACAATACTTAATACATTGCGACTTGTAAGCATACTAAAGAAATAGGAAAGTAAATAAATTGCTATTTGTTCTGTTTACTGGTGATGTAACACTTACAATGTTGACAAATCCAAAGGAGAGTGTTTTTTGCATTTTTAATACTGAAATGACATTCTTGTAATGTTCAAATCAGTGGGAACTACAAGATTTATTTCTGATAGTTGCCCATATTATTTCTAGCTTGCTTTGAAATAATTAATTACTTCCGAATATGAACCAAACATATGTTTAAGTTAAGAAGTGCATTTATTTTATATGATAACAAGTTCCATATCTGAGGTTGCTTTCCGAAATGTTATCTATAGAATAATAATCCACAATTCCTTATTAAACATTATAGTTTGAGAAGTACTTTTAACAGCTATGACACTATCACAATTGTTTATACAATTAAAAGCGCTTGTCGTATTGTATGTTTTCCTTAATAATGATTGTCCCGTACACCAGTGGGAGAAATCTAAATTGTGCAAGAACAACAAATTAAAAAATTAAAACAATATGATTATTGGTTTCACTTGACCGCAAGGTAAGGAAGCTAATCAATCTACAGACTATAAACACGAAGGATGTTTAAAAGTCCTATTTCATTAAAAGTCAAAGATATAAAATAAAACACTGTCATCTAATTGCCTACAGATTTAGTCAATATATCAATGGTTCAGATAATATCATGAATTAGAAGTATGAAATTAACTTGAAAATTACAATTGACAAGAGTTTGCTTTCAGATTACTTTAGTTAGAATAATTATGTATACTTGCTAAGACATAATTATAAGTTCTGAATTTAATCCAATGACTCATAACATAGTATAAGTAGTTGAATAGTTATGTCTTCTTGTTACTACATTAACATGATGTCTTGAATTATTCGGAGACTTGTAACATAGTACCGGACATGTTCTGTTTTCTTGAAACACATGACATAGAGTTACACATAAGTCCTCATTATTCAAAGACTTAATTAATTAAAATTGACATGTTTTGTTTCCTTGTAAAAACACAAGAACATGGAATTCTTGAATTGTTTCCGTCTTCTGTAACACATGAACAAAGAACTCTTGCTTATTCAAGAAATATACATTATAGCAGCACTTGTTTTTAAAATATGTGTTCAATTTGGCTTGACCCCAATGACAAGTATTTTACCCTAAAGAGAAGTAAGTTATCTAATGGAATTTTTGATGGAGACTCACTATTCAATACTCAAAGAATATCCACATTATTAGTATTTCTAATGTTTAGAAACAAACTATATTCATATTGTTTGATTTTTGATAACTTAAATACACTACCTCCAAAATCAAATCAGGTTAAATTTTGCCGTGTGTCATGAATACACTCAAATAATTCCAACCTAGAAGTATCAAGACATCATCTTGATTGAGATAAATCCCATTATGTTTTTGATTAAAGTTCTAAATTTGGTTAATAAACTTATGAAGTCCATATTATTAATCAGCTAGAGATAAGAACTGTACAATGCATTTTGTTGTCCCATTTAAGTACAATTAATGTGCTTAAATACTAGTATTTAGAGAATTTTCTCTACTTACAAAAGTAAGTGGGAGCACCTAAAAATCTTGAAGATATTCAAGAACAAAATACATAACCTTCTAAATCCACTTGCTAATGTCACACTAATGTTTAACATGGAAATGTCGAACCAAAGTAGCTAAGAAACTTACCACTCACATTCATAAATCCGCAGAATGCCCATCACTTATTGATATGTAAATATCAATAATGAGGAATATAAATTAGAGAATCTTTCAAACCTGCTAATTGCTAAGAAACATTATCACATCTTGAATCTGATAAAGGTCTTAGAATTATGAATGATAAGATGCAGTCCTTAAAAGCCAATCAAGTTTTGAGCTTGATTGATCTTTTACCAAAGAGTAAACCTGTGAGGTTAGAATGAGTTTCTTTTGAAGAAAGGCTCATAAGGACAAATTGTATACATATTAATGCCTGACTGATGATAAGAATTTTGATCTTACTCAAGCAATTGACTATGATTAAATCTCTCTTTTCTGCACATATTAATTATATAAAGATATCTAATTGTCATACATGATTTCTTGAATCTTTAAAAGTCAAATTAAGGTTCAATAATCCTTTCTTTGATGATTACCTGAGAGGTCGTTATTAATCATAAAGGGTCAGAGTCTATATTTGAAATATGACAATTAAGTTTAAGACTCTTATCCTAGTGATTACAGTCTGCGGGGACCGGTGTGTAATCAAAAGGGGTTAAAAGTCGATAATTATCTTTATATAGTAACAAGATGAAAGATCCAAGTGTGGAATTGATCATGCATCTAGGAAGCTGGGATCTTGAATAAATTACAATATGATTCCTGATTAAAATTAAAAGACTCCTGAGTATTATCCTGACATGATGGGATAGCACCATGTTTGTTTTCTTAATTCAAATGCTGGGTAATGCATATCGAAAGTATCATTCCACATAAGCTAGATATTAATCCTTAAGATTGGAATAAAACTTCTCTTGAGAATTTAGGATAAAACAAACGACCTTGGAATAAATGTTTATTAAGATAAACGTATGCGGAAATTAAGTCCAACACAAATGCAATATGTCATTGAAGCAAGTCTTAAATGATATATTTCACTTGAGATAAATTAGTACATGGATGGAAACCTTGTGTTTTTTAACTAAGGGTTCATCATGTATATATATTATATTGTGTTTGTGACTGGTTGTTACTTTTGCACGATAGCAAGACGAGCTAACAACAACAGTATCTAATTGAGAGTGATTACATGACTGTTAAAACAAATGTTTACGAATTATATAAGGCATAATGTTGTTTGTGTATAACTGATGCTAGAGAATAATCAATTCTAGTTCAAGAAGGATTTCATCTTTTATGATAAATCTACTAACTAGATATGATCACTTAAGAGCAGTATTGCATAACACATTAAAGAATGAGAATACTTTACATTTTAAGAAACTGTAAAGATGACTGTCTGAGATAGGTATGTTGTTAACTTCAAATACCCTATAAAAGGTATTATTACCTTGTCCATACTGTGACTCTTGCAATAGTATGCACGTGAACAATAAGACACTCATCTTATTATTCAAATCTTTCACAATTATGTGAATTTGAAACAAGTATTCGGAAAGTTTACTCAGATGACTATTTAGTTTTCTTGCAAAAGAAAAGTTGAGAATGTTGGAAACATTAGACTTCAACTTACTAACTAGTATCATGCATATCTGTTTTATTAGTATTTGGATAATTGGGATTGTAAGACAATTTTTTACTTTCTGATGAATAAAGATACTTGGTATTTGTTATTCATTCATATAAAAATTGTTATCCTATATTTGCATGTTTAATCCTTGAATAATTTCTTAGATCATTTTGCTAAATAAATGACCATTGTCGTAACAATATGGGAAAATTGTTATGTAAGGCAAATACCTCTTCTTCTGCAGACATGGTTTGCAGATGAAGAGGTAAAACCTCTGAAAAAACAAACGAAACCTTAATGTAATCCTGACTCTTGGTAAATTGATGTATACCTATATGTGTTTACAAAGTTGACATTAACAACTTAATCCGTTAAACGATAATAAGAGTTAATTGCATAAATGGTCCCTGTGGTCGTCCGGATTTAACGAAAATAGTCCCTCAAACTTTTTTGTAACAAAAATGGTCCATTTGGTTGTGAAACATAACGGGTTTGGTCACTGTGGAAAGAAGATTCATAACGGTTTTGGTCCCCATGACCCATAACGGATTTGGTCAAATATGTTATGTTTCACAACCATGGGGACCATTTTCGTTACAAAAAAGTTCGAGGGACCATTTTTGTTAAATCCGAATGACTACAGGGACCATTTATGCAATTAACTCCGATAATAAATGTGATCATGATGTATTTTAAATTTTAGTTGTGGCATTATAGATGCACATCAACATGCAAACAATTAGAAATAATGTTTCTTAATTTTATTTATGTTTGATTGTTTACCACGAATGCGTTCAAGAAAGGCATATGCGATGTTCATTGTACATTTGTACATATATAGTACACCAAGACCATGTTCAAACATACCTTTAGAAGACTAAAAGATCTCGTTCTTGTTGGGTTATGGTAGTCGGCTAGCACGTATACGTTACAAATATATGAGCCTATTGGGGGCACACGCGTTAAACACTTAGAGTATGTTTTACTTCACGATATAATTATTTAAATAGTTGTTGATTACGTTAATTGTTTTAACTAAGCTTAACAATATATTAAATAATGAACCGAAGGGACTAAAATTGACAAAACCCGAACCTTATGGGGTCCTTTTGTGACAGGCTCTATAAGCTGTTAGAAGGGGGTTTTGGGATCAATTTTAAAGATAAGGGATAAAAGTTGTATTGTGATGAGAATTATGAAGAGTCCTAGTTTATCTAGAACTAGGGTTTGGTGTCTATATAAATACCCACCCCTATCCCTCATACTTGATTAATTCACTCGATCACACACACAAAAAAATCAATTGTACGAATACATGTTTCGTTTCTCCCAGTGATAAATTGAAGTCAAAAGGTCATTTTTTGTTTTGCGCTGAAAATAATTTTTAATATTAAAGGGTTTTTCTAATGTGCCTTGGGGGCACATGTTAAGGTTGGGGACAGAGGTTGTGTGTCACAGGACCTTTGATTGGTTGGAAGTTTTTTGTAGGGCCTGATATATGATTTAATAACAATAATTGCTGGCCAATCAGGCTGTGACACACAGCCTGTGTCCCCACCTTAACATGTGCCCCTGGGGCACATGTTAGAAAAACCCTTAATATAAACGTGTGTGCATGATTTCTTAGTCTTGCATGCATTATTTTATATATATTAAATGATCTTTTGATTTTCTCAGTATTCGACAAAAGAAGAAGAAATTGGTCTTTGCATTATTTTTTACTACATGTGTTTGCGTTGTTTCATACATGCAATTTAGTAATTAATATATAGCATAATCCTTTAATCATTCATACTAATTCAAACGCTTTGAGGGGATTGAATAGTTTTGGGTGTGTTTAGCAACAAGGAAGAATAACAAGGGTTGTTTGGTTTTGGTTCAAGTAATTAAGCATACACCATCGGTGTTTGGAGCTCGTGAAGTTACGACTAGCATTGTTGCGTACTTGTTCGACGTGTTGTGTGAGCAACCGTAGAGGTGATTGTTTTAGTCACTTACTCGTTTCAAGATCAATTGGCTAAGAGGTACGCGTTTCTATTTACTTCTTATTATGTGTTAATTCATATGCTATTACTAGATTCATCCGTTGCGTACTCGTAAGCTAATGGTTACCTAGATTGTTAAATCCCAACAGTGGCATCACGAGCCAACTCGTTTTAGCTTTATGGGTTACACGTTTTTGTTTTAATTATACGCCTTGTTTATATGCCTATTATTAAATACATACTGCCATGCTCTGCTGCGTTGAATTTTTTTATGTTTTACTAGAAAAATATGACAATAATATTAGATTCTTGCAATTAAATAAATAAAATCTGTAGATTTTGTATCTTGAATTCTATTTAAAATTAATATAGATTAAAAGGAAAATTAAAATTGTTAATTTTGGCTTATTTGATTCTTTTATAATTTATGCTATTCCGGCTTTAAGACCCACTCAATCCAAATAGTGGTGAATGGGGCGATCTAGGCACTTTAGCAGATAACTAGTGTGGGTCTTATGGTTCTCCATATGGGGAAGACTCGCGAAAGAACTTGGATTTTTACATGTTTACTAATATGCTTAATGTCATCTTTTGTATTATGAATCTCAGTATGCATGATTATTTAATGTCTAATAGTTTACGCGCCTAATTAAATATGAATATGTCTAAAAAAGATGATGTTTATGTAGTCTATTATTTTTTACCGCCTAATGACTGTCACAGTGACCACCATTTGTATCGTGGAAAATGTTTTTGTTGAAAAATTAATAAGACGTTAAATATTGACTGTTTTTCTAGATTTAAAAACTGACGCTATGGACTCATGGAAGTAGCTCATTCCACTAGAACAAACTTTAAGAGGAAGTTTAAAGCGGGTTGTTTTTACGTAATTCCCTAAGAAATAAGGTTTATAATATGCTTAGCGCTGACTGTTTCTCCGCTTCTTTGTACGTTTCGAGTGGAGTTACTGTGATACCATGGCTTGTCTCTACAGTGTCATACTAAAGGTTTTTAAAATCAGTGATACAAAGTTGTTTTGGCATGCTTCTCTTGGACACGCTTTTAACACATTTATGTGCATTACCCTTTGAAAATTTTAAGTCTATGTCATCCACATGTAGAACACGTGCAATGGTTTGCGTCTCTTTGTCAGACCTGGACCCATACCCACCCATGGGAATTTGCCTATCTGGACAGACCTTTGGGGGGGGGGGGGGGTGGGGGACGATTTTTACCGTTCTCGTTGGTCTGACTTAATTGAGTCATTTGGTCAGACCCTGGACGAGGCATAAAGATGATACTAAACATGCTCTCAAACATTATTACATGTTGACTAATGTTTTTGACAAGTATCATAAATCTAAGAGTTGCATTAAATGCAATTAACACGCTCGTCGCTTACTCTTGACCCTACTTGTTTCTCATGGTTGACTTGGTTAACAAGTAGGAGGGTCAAGTTGGATCTTAGTCTTAATTAGTAAATTAATTAGGTAGTTAATTCTATTAAGAATTTAATTATCGAAAATACTAAATTGAACTTTCTATGTTCTGTTTAATTATGTTTTTGCAATATAATTCGTAAACGAAAGTTTGTTTTCTTTAAAAGACAAACATGGTCTCCTTTCCTAGTAAGAAAATGTGAGACTTTATTTATCTATAATAGTGGTTGACAAGAATAAGATTGATTATAATTGAAAATTATCAATTACAATTTAAAACTCATTTACTTTCTTTCAATTACCTTCTTTTCGCTTTTGAAATATTGAAATAAAATATTTTGAGTAAATAGAGGAACATCTCGTCTATAGACTACAAAAATAAATTTAATCTTGCCATTGTCACGATGTATGAGTTTAAACGCCAATGAGTAAAGAAATTACTGGGCATATCCGCTGGGTATTTTTTTTAGGGCTCATATTATTCCTTAGGTGCTAAATACCTTTTGGCTATGCAGAGATATAGGAGGATTTGCATGCTTATTATTCAAGTTTAATGAGAGCATGAATGGGCTAGTCTCTCATCTACACAAGTAGAATTTCCATATTCTTGCACAATATTAAGTACATTGCTCCTTGTAGGCATGCTAAGAGAATAGGAAAGTAAATAAAATTGCTATTTGATTTTTATGAGATGAAACACTTAAATTTGACAAATCCAATGGGAGTTTTGCATTTTTATTACTGAAATGACATTCTTGTAATGGTGTCAAATTCAGTGGGAGCTACAAGATTTATTTCCTTGATAGTTGCCCATATTATTTCTAGCTTGCTTTGAAATAATTAATTACTTTCCGAATATGAACAAACATATGTTTAAGTAAGATTGCATTTTATTTTAAATGATAACAAAGTTCATATTGAGGTTGCTTTCCGAATGGTTATGCTATAGAATACATAATACAATTCGTTATTACATTATAGTTTGAGATGTTCTTTGTAACATCTATGACACTATCTATTGGTTATACAATTAAGCGCTTGTTGTATTGTTTGGTTTCCTTTGTTAATGTTGTCCCGTACACAAGGGGAGAAATCTTAAATGTGTGCAAGGAACAACATATTAACAATTGATTATTTTTTTGTTTCTCTTGGACCGCAAGTAAGGAAGCTAATCAATCTATAGGACTTAAAAACACGAAGGATGTTTATTGTCCTATTTCTTAAATGTCAAAGATATTAAAATAAAACTACTTCATCTAATGCCTAATGATTTAGTCCATATAATCATGGTCATGATAATAATCTTGATTTTGAAGTATGAAATAAACTTTGAAAT
This sequence comes from Tanacetum coccineum, assembly GCA_026074375.1. Classification (NCBI taxonomy): domain Eukaryota; kingdom Viridiplantae; phylum Streptophyta; class Magnoliopsida; order Asterales; family Asteraceae; genus Tanacetum; species Tanacetum coccineum. The sequence goes on along the minus strand of BQNB010005268.1, from coordinate 68,597 downwards.
TACTATGAACAAGAGTTTGCGTTCATGATACTTTAGTTAGAATAATTATGTTTATTGCTAAGACATAATTATAAAAGTTCTTGAATTTAATCAATGATCATAACATAGAGTAAGTTGTTGAATTTTATGTTTCTTGTTAACACATTAACATGATGTCCTGAATTAATTCGGAGACTTGTTACATATAACTGGACATGTTCTGTTTCTTGAAACACATGAACATTGATGTTAACATAAGTCCTTCAATTATTCAAAGAACTTAATAATGTATAATTGACATGTTTTGTTTTTCTTGTAAAACAAGATCATGGAATTCTTGAATTGTCGTTTTCTTGTGAACACATGATAAAGAGCTCTTGCTTAATTCAAGAATATACATTATAGCATGCACTTGGTTTAAATTACTTTGTAATCAATTTGGCTTGACCCAATTGACAAGTATATAAACCTAAAGAATTAAGTTATCAATGGATTTTGATGGAGACTCACAATTCTAAATACTCATTAGAATACCACATATATTATGGTATTCTAATGTGTTGAAACAAACTATATTCATATTGTTTGATTTCTGATAACTTAAATGACTCTACCTCCCAAATCAATCAAGGTTAGAATTTTTGCGTGTGTAATGAATACACTCAAAATATTCCAACCTAGAAGGTAAATAGACATCATCTTTGGATTGAGATAAATCCCATTATGTTTTTGATTTAAAATTTCTAATTTGTAATATCTTAGGAGCATATTTATTAATAGCTAGAGATGAGAATGTAAATGCATTGTGATTGTATCAATTTAAGTTCCAAATTATTTTTGCTTAAATTAATTGAGTATTTAGAGAATTTTCTTACTTACAAAAGTAAGTGGGAGACCTATAAAAATATTGAAGATATTCAAGAACAAAATTACATAACCTTCTAAATCTCATTGCTAATGTCACACTAAGGTTTAACACGGAAATGTCGAACCAAAGTATATAAGAACTCACATTCATAAATCTGCAAGGATGCCTCATCACTTGATTGATATTGTAATATCAATACTGAGGATTTTAATTAGAGAATTCATTTCAAACTGCTAATGTAAGATCATTATCACATTTGGATTGATAAAGGTCTTAGACTTATGAATGATAAGATGCAGTCCTTAAAAGCCAATCAAGTTTTGAGCTTGATTGATTTTTCACCAAGAGTAAACCTGTGAGGTTAGAATGAGTTTCTTTTGAAGAAAGGCTCATAAGGACAAAATTGTATACATATTAATGCCTGACTGATGATAAGAATTTTGATCTTACTCAAGCAATTGACTATGATTAAATCTCTCTTTTCTGCACGTATTAATTATATAAAGATATCTAATTGTCATACATGATTTCTTGAATCTTTAAAAGTCAGTGCCAAATTACGGTCATAAACTCTTTTTGGTTGATAACCTTGAGAGTGATATGTAATCATAAAGGGTCATGAGTTATATTTGAAATTGACCTTAAGATTAAGACTCTTTCCTTAGTGATTACATCTGCGAGGACGGTGTGTAATCAAAAGGGGTTAAAAGTCTATATAATCTTTATATAGTATACAAGATGAAAGAATCCAAGTGTGGATTGGATCATGCATCTAGGAGCTGGGATCTTGAATTAATTACAATATGATTCTGATTAAATTAAGATGACTCCTGAGTATATCTGACATTGAGTGGGAGCACCATGTTGTTTTCTTTAAATTATATGCTGTATGCATTAACGAAAGTATCATTTCACATAAGCTAGATATTAATCTTAAGATTGGAATCAAAACGTCTCTTCAGGAATTTTAGGATACAAAAGGGACCTGGAATAAATGTTTATTAAGATAAAAGTATGCGAAAATTAAGTCCAACACAAATGCAATATGTCAATGAAGCAAGTATTAAATGATATATTTTCTTGGAGGATCAATTTGTACATGGATGGAAACTTGTGTTTTTTTACTAAGGGTTCATCATGTATATATATTCATATTGTGTTTGGATGGGTAGTTACTTTGCAGATAGCAACACGAGTAAAACAACAATATATAATGGAGAGTGATTACATGAATGTAAACAATGTTTACGATTATATAAGGCATAATGTTTGTTTGTGTACAACTGGCTGCTAGAGCTAATCCATTTCTAGTTCAAGATGATTTCAGCATAATGATTGAAAATGTTAACTTAGATATGCTCACTTAAGAGCAGTATTGATATTACACATTAAATGAATGAGAATACTTTATCATTTAAGAAAAAATAAAAAATGTAAAGATGTCTGTCGGAGTTTAGGTATGTTGTTACTTCAATTACCTATAAAAGGTACTATTACCTTGTCCATACTTTGACTCTATGCATAAGTATGCCGTGACAAGAAGACAGCTCATCTTATTATTCAAATCTTACAATTATGTAAATTTGAAACAAGTATCTAGAAAGATTACTCAGATGACTATTGTTTTCCTTGGCAAAAGAAAGTGAGAATGTTGGAAAAACATTAGACTTCAACTTACTAACTAGTATCATGCATATCTGTTTTATTAGTATTTGGATAATTGGGATTGTAAGACAATTTTTTACTTTCTGATGAATAAAGATACTTGGTATTTGTTCTTCATTCATATAAAAATTGTTCATTCTTGATTTGCATGTTTATCCCATGAATGATTTATTTATCATTCTTAATATAGTCCATTGTCGTTAACTATATGGGAATATTGATATGTAAGCAAATATGAGTGTTGTTTATATTCTGTGTATATTTGGATTTGTTCCACCAAACTCATATGTATTCACAAGGATGGCATATTGGATACCCCCACTTCGGGCATTCGTACTTTTGTGTTCATGTCCTGAGTAGAATGTGGAAAATGGATAAAAAATTGTCCTTAGAATTGAGGATTGCAAGCAGTTTGATGTGTTGGATATCTCTCTATGATTATAGCAAACGTGTCAGAAACAAGGTAGATATAAAAGCTATTTTCGGGAGTGTATGTGGAGCAGCATCTACACCACTTGTAGTCAAAAAGGATTTGTTCCTCCACTTGATATGTGACAGAAAGATTACCATTGGCCCTCTCCAGATTTAATCAGATAATTGTGTGGCCACCACCCAAAGGGTAATGCAAGTTGATTCTTGATTCATTTGGTATATCTGATTTATTTTATAACGAGAAACTTAATAGTTAAATCTATATGGAATGGTTAGGATCCATATGCATGGTTAAACGGATCTGTAACAAAGGGAAATGATTATAAAGCAAGAAATTTATAACCCTTAAATAGTGAGATGATTTTTGAAAACTATTATTCTTAATTTTTCTAAATGTAAAATATTGTGTGGGTTGCTAGAACTTTGCCAATTATAGGTATAAGTGTTAGGTGCTACTCTAGCTCCAAGTGGGAGCTGTTGGATTTGGTAGTCGGATAGCCCAGTATATGTTACGAATATTTGAGCTATTTCATCCAACATCCCACACGGGGCACACGCGTTAAACACTTAGAGTATGTTTTACTTCACGATATAATTATTTAAATAGTTGTTAATTACGTTAATTGTTTAACTAGCTTAACAATATATTAAATAATAAATCCGGATAATGCGATAAAATTGACAAAACTCCGAACCTTATGGGGTCCCTTGTGACAAGTTATACGCTTTAGAAGGGGGTTTTGGGATTCAATTTTAAAAGATAAAGGATAAAAGTTGTCTTGTGCTGAGAATTCTATGGGGTGCTAGTTTATTAGAAACTAGGGTTTGGTGATATATATAAACACCTACCCTATCCCTCATAATTAATTAATTCACTCGATCACACAAAAAAAACCAATTGTACGAATACATGTTTTGTTTCTCCCAGTGACAAATTGAAGTCAAAAGTCATGCTATATATTAATATAAACGTGTGTGCATGATTTCTTAGTCTTGCATGCATTATTTTATATATATTAAATGATCTTTTGATTTTCTCAGTATTCGACAAAAGAAGAAAAGAAAATTGGTCTTTGCATTATTTATTACTACATGTGTATGCGTCTGTTTCATACATGCAATGTAGTAATTAATATATAGCACTAATCCCTTTTTCCATTCATACTAATTCAAACGCATTTGAGGGATTTGAATTAGTTTTGGAGTTCTGTTCTAGCAACAAGGAAGAATAACAAGGGTTGTTTGGTTTTGGTTCAAGTAATTAAGCATACACCATCGGTGTTTGGAGCTCGTGAAGTTACGACTAGCATTGTTGCGTACTTGTTCGACGTGTTGTGTGAGCAACCGTAGAGGTGATTGTTTTAGTCACTTACTCGTTTCAAGATCAATTGGCTAAGAGGTACGCGAATGCGTTCAAGAAAGGCATATGCAATGTTCATTGTACATTTGTACATATATGGTACACCAAGACCATGTTCAAACATACCTTTAGAAGACTAAAAGATCTCGTTCTTGCAACTTGCCTTTCTATTTTAGAAGATCCATAACTTTCACGCCGCTGATCACATCATTAATCTAATTAAGCTTAACCACCAGGAGACACCTACAGGCTTTCAATCAGGACCGTCTTTGAAGGTGTACAAGGTGAGCGACGGCACAGGGTCCCAACAAATTTAGAGGCCTCAAAATTTGTCCCGTTAACGATTATATGCATGTGTACACATATTTTTCTCGAAATAAGACATATGTTGAACGTTTAGCTAACTAATTTGCATTATATCTTATAGACGGTGACACTTTATATATAACATTTCTTCTCGAATGACGTCAATATGTGATTTCGTCCAGGACCCTCAAAACTTTTTAGAATTTAGAGATGGCCCTGCTTTCAACCACAAGATCCTATTACTTGTTGTAGACATTTTAAGATAAAACATGCAAATCTATGATATGAGAAGTAAATCAAACGGTCACATCACACGGTGTCACGCAAAGCAAAAAGTAAAAACTAACATAAATACAGAAGTATGAAGAGAAGGACCAGAGCGATGGTGTTGACCGACGAATGTTACTTGGATCATTTCTTCATTGTGAGCTATGTGTTGCTGCTTCACTTGTGGAAGCTTGTAGATTCGGAAGATTAACAACATTTGGATATGTTTGTTAATCCATCGGTTGAGTTCAGTGATGGCCTCTTAAATGGATAGTTGTTGCTTCTCTATCTTTCCTAATTGTAGGCTCCTTACTGAAATGATGATAAACAAATCTAACATAAGAGTAAAACAGTGAAAATAGTATAGAACAATTTCTTGTAGCTGATGAAAAATGTAAACAAAGGTGGCGTTGATCTGTCGCACTATTTCTGTTTGAAGCAGAACAAAGGTTCATTGGGGAAAACATTGCTATTATATCTGCTAAATCAGGTATATGAAATAAGTAGGGACCAAACTGCTTATTGGAACTTAACTTATTAAATTGTCTTGTTCATTCTAACATAAAACATATAGTTTTATCCATCCAGACACTCTAAATTCATCAACTAAAGACAATAAAAATTAAGGGACTAAAATAAATCGTGTTAAAAAAACAAATAGCGTTCCTTGTTAGTTTTTCATAATGATAGTTATGTAATTAAAAATAGTACTGTATAAGGTAACATGTAGAAAATACAAATAAAAAAGAAGCCATCACAGTCGATCAAAACAACATCAATTAGCATATAAATTCACACTTTAATATTAATTGATTCTTTTGTTGATTGCAAAATCATAAATCGATTTTGAAAAGTCTGAGAGAATAGTTAAAATCGATTAGTCAAACTTTTATTGTCAATGCAGCCGAGCTCTAAGGCTTTTAGTGGACGGAAGTCACTGAAGCATGGTTGTGCCAGATTGTATAAATGCTACTTTACTTCATTGCTGATTAATAAGCTATAAAGATATGACCAAAAAACACAAGGAAATAATCATGAAGAGATGAAGTCCAACTTCTGTAGTTAATAGAGATGTTAGAAAAATCTAGTATCCAACATAAGTTAAACCTTCAAAACACTCCAACAGCTAAGTTTAACTATAAACCTACGGACTGATAAAGTCTTGTGAGGCCTATAGCAAAAAACTTTAGCAAAAACTTGCACACATTCAGCTCTCCTACTCGTCTTCATCATCATCATCATCTTCTTCGTCGGCAGAGTCTTCTGTGCCAATGTCCTGCTCAAAAGAACCCAGTCAAATCGATACCTAAAACTAAAGTTGAAAATTTCTACATATATAATAATGAATGAGTCGACTATGGTTACAACGAAGTCAAATGAGAATTTTAGCTAGTCGAGGACAGGTTTAATTCGTTGAAAGTCGGGTTCTTGTGCATACAGCCGCCTCAATCAGTTTACTCAAAGATTTGGACTATTACTACTATCTTGCAGTCATAAATAGTTATTTATCCCAAAAAATGGACAAAAAATATTAGTTGTTTACCTCTTCATCGTCTTCGTCACTAAAGTCCTCTTCATCAGCATCCTAATAACAAAAAGGAAATTTGCAACAATCAGTAGGAAGAAAACTTCATTACTCTTGAAGGTAACTTATGACAGGTGAAACTTAAATTAGTCAGTAAAAAAGGATTACATTGTTGAAATAGTTAAGAGGATTAACCCATAAATCCTCTTTGATCATTTCAGCAACCTGTAAAATGCATCCATTGGAACATTAGTAAGATCGTGGAAGATAATTTTAGCCTGGTAGTTTTTCATGTATAGAAGATATTGTGAACATACTCCATCTTGAGTATCATCTATGTCATCTTTCTTTTGGGTTCCACTGAACCAGCTAAAGAAGCTGCATTAGAATGTCCAAAGTTAAGATACTTGAGCATGAAAAAGCATTTATAATATGGAAAACCAAGAAGCAGCATCAGAAGCGGTGGATAAACTTAATAATACTAAAACAATCCTATTCAAATAATATTAAACTCTTCATTTATGTAGTCATGATTTTCATTGGCAACAAATTGTTGTTTTAAGAAACATAGTGACAATTCCAACCCATCCAAATAAAACTGTAAGGTACGTTTGCCAATTTTTACCCATCCAAATGAACTGTAACTGCTTGATAACGGGTTAAACTTGTTGAGGAAATCTAAGGTAAAAGAAACGAGTGAAACATGGCAAAAGTCACCTAAAGTATCTTCAAATGGTGTTTGAAACAACATAGCCTCCTATGTTGTTTCCGTAATCTAAATTTTGAAATCTTATATAATACATTACATAGTTCTTTTCTGAATCAGGGGAGTCCATTTTGCCCATTTTTGGTCTGGGAAATGCTAAACAGACACAAGACGATAATACACACACAAGTCCACTACAGAAGTATCTGACTTCCAAGTATCGAACATCCCCACCCAATTCCATCACCGTCAACAAGCTTATTCAAATAAAATCACAAAAGGAAACAATTCATTATACTACACAACAACAGTAAATAAATTATGATTTAAAAGGTGAATATAATTTATTAACCTTTCGTTGTCGTCCTCATGGGACCTCTTTTTTCCTTTCTTCTCATGCTTAACTCCATTCTGAATTCCCTTTAATAGAGATACGTAACGAGACAAGATCAGATCAACAAATCTACAAAGAGTCGTATTAATAATTTATTAAACATACAAAAGTAATAAGGTATTACCATGCCTTCCTTCCACCTGATTGGTGTAGCAGTGATTTTTGTAGTTTCCTCGTCCAGGAAGGTGATTGTTTTTGTGAGCTTTGTGTCCTCAAAGTATGGGTTGGGACTAAAGTTCTGAAACAAATGTTAGAACGTATAAATTAATATATTATGTGATAAATCAACCAGCATAAGCCTAAAATTCAATGTATGACGTACTAAACTGAAGATTTCTTTAACTGATTATTCGGCTCTTAATGTTTCGATAAACAAATTCTGATTAACAACAAAATTGAAGATCAAAAGGTGAAACTGAAAAACATAACTACCCTTTCTTCACCCAATTTGAGAGACTCGTCTCCATTTCTCACAAGAATGTATTTTTTTTGGTCATTTTTGTATTAAATTATCAAATATTTTAAAATTTTCAAACCCGCAAACTAAATTAAATTACTAGAACTTTAAAACACAAAAACACACTGAAAAAGTATCTCATACAGCCCATTTTATTACAACTGAATAGCTTCTTTTGATTATATAAAATTACACAAACACTTTCAAAAGGCACGTCCAAACAGCCCCTAAACAACACAACATTTCTCAATGGCAAAACTGTAACTAGAAAGAAACACAAAACTCTTCATACGCTCTCCCAAAAGAAATTTAAATAAAATAAAAACAACTTACAAACGTGATCGAGTAACCAGACTTCACGTCTTTAGTGTCTTCGACTTCAAGAGAGGTTAAATGCTTGAAAATCTACAAGCAAAGATGATGTCACGACCCATGTAGATATTTATAACTCAAAATCTTTTATTATGTATTAAAGCAACAGACCTTTTGGTCTTCTTCAGTCAGAAGATTGGCAAGAGCAGGGTGACTCAAGAACTGCATAAACAAGTAAACGTTAGATTTGAACAAACAAAAACAGTGTATAAAAGGAAAACACAATCAGCAAAATTGAACACATACAGCAGTCGGCCAAAAGTCAGGAATCGATTTTATGATTTCATTCCGCTTATCATACACTGGCTTCCGGACCACGTTGTATTTCTGCTCAATCTCCAAGACTTTATCACTTGCCTCCTCGTTGATCTAGACCAAAAATCAAATATATGTGAATTACAAATTGATATGCAACATTTACGTATGATGATACATGTAAAACCATTATTAAATGAACACAATTATTTCCTAGTTCTTCCACAATAATTCGTCACGTTACATTGCCATATATGATCTACTTAAACCTAAATATCTGCAAAAACCATAATTCAAAACATAACAAATTAAACACCGCTCAACATTATGACACGGCTCTTATTAAAGCATGCAACAATCTATTGTTACCGAAACCCAAACAAGCAACCCGAATTCATGAGTACAAAACAAACAACCTGAACTCACAAATTACCTATCCAAAAACAGTTAAATAATTAACACACCGTCCGGCCTTTGGATGTGTGTTTTTACTTTTCAAAGTAATTACTGAGTTAAGTAATATGTCTCACATTTAAGCCTAGGGATCACCAATGCGTTTCACCTTCTCACATTGGCTGTGTGACCCGTTGGTGGGCCCTCACCCCTTGAGCAATCTAACGCAAAGCTCAAAAATTCATTTATATCTGATTCTAGATCTACAATTCTATTTTTTTACCCCATATATAATTCTTTACTAGATTAACACTAAGCTCATTTCTAAACAAAAGATCTCAATTTATAGCAAACCCCTATATATCCTTATAACACTGCTCGACATTATTCTAAAGTAGTAAATATGTACTTTTTCTACACCACCTGAACAATAAATACACTGCCCTATGTTTAAAACTTTAAACGTGTGTTTCTAAAGATGCATCTAGTTAATTAAAACTGTCCTCACGTGCATTCTGTAAAATCTACGATTGAGGTGTAATGTTAACACTAGCCATCACCACGGCAATTCACCTCCTTCCTAACATTGGCTGTGGAAGCCCTTGGTGCTCCTCCCCCACTCCCATAACAAACCGGTAAACGGATGAGGCTTACCCTGTTCAGATTAAGGCGAGCCTTTCCTGAAGCACCCCAAATGTGTACCTAGTGAAGTTTTGAACCAACTCCCATAACAAACTCTCACATAATTCCCAAATTCTAATTAATTAAACCTTAAATATAATCAATCTCAACGCAAAGATTCATCAAATAACAAAATCCTTTAAAAAAACATACGCCCATTTGAACAATCAGAAAGAAAACATAAATTTCAAATCAAAATTAAAAAATAAATCAAGATAGGATTAAACCTTTTCAAGCTCATCTTGAACCTCCTGCAATTTCTCAATAGATTGAACAAGCTCAACATCAATCTGTTGATCATCTTCAGTCTTTGGTTTCTTACCCTTATCAGCCACCATTTTTTGATATCTATAAAATTAGGGGTTTTGTGTGTGTGTTTTGAGGGTTTTATTAGGGTTTTAAGGAGAGTGGATTATTTATTGGGTGTGTTGAGGATGTAGGATTTGATGTGCGTCTAAACTCGTCATCGTGACCGTTAACTTTTACTTACTTTTTTTTTTCCTTTTCAAATATTTTGTCTAGATAATAGACCTGTGGGTTTTGCGAGCGATATTTAAAACATATTTTTATCAACAACGGTCTATAAAGATATCAGGCCATATATGTGGGTGCAAATAGCTCTAATCATTCAGTGGATAAGATCATTGCAACTAAACTGTAGATAACTGTGTGCGTAGAACTAAAGTTCGGTAAATTTTCATAGTTAATGTGCTTTAAGCCTCTAACTAATACGTAGTATTTTATACGAACTGAAAAAAGGGAACTCAACAGAAGATGTCACATGCCAAGTCATAGTGGCAAGATATGTTCTTTAATGCTTGATTAGGAGAGTTTGAGATATGTTCCAGTGTGATTGAGTAAGAGAACTTGGTCTTGAAACATGATGATATAAGTGATTCAATACGCTTCCATAACTATAAATACATTTTGCTATATGTAGGACCTAATCTATCATTTCACTTCCATATAACACGAATCAAATAAGAAAGAAAATAGAAAGAAACTTAGAGAGAGAAAGTAAAGAGAGAAAGAGATGGAGGATTTCTTGCAAATGTGTGTATTACAAATGAAAGAACCAACACCTTCTCCATCCGTGAAGAAGGGTATTCATACCAACAATGGGTCGGCCTTAAGAGGCTTGTTGGGCTGTGTGGTTGTTGATAATGGGTTGGGCTCGGGTTTACTTGGGCTTAAGCCCGCAACATATAGAATATTAGATTAAATAAACAAGCCCGATACCCGTAACTAGCCTATTACAACGTCTAATTTATAAAGACCGAGATTCCTTGTTCGACTCAATATTTTGAGGCTAACAATCTCCCCCGAAGTGAGGTCTTTGAGATTGTGTTGTCGTTGAGCTCTTGAGTCTTGGTCTTGGACTTTATCTTGTTGTAGGCTCGTTCTTTCATGTTGTGTGATCTTTGATCTTGAGCCTTTGTCATTGTCTTTTGACTTTGTCTTTAGTTCTGAGATCTTTAAATCTTTCTCCTTATTTGTCTTTATCGTCATTGCCATCTTGCGTTCTTGTGTCTTGACCAACATGCTCATTGTCTTGAAAGCTTGAAAATAATTGTTCGTTTAAATTTTATACGTAATAATATTGATAATCTTGATATCTTTATAAGGAAGATCTTGAATATCAGAGTTGTAAGAAGTCTGTGTCTATGATTAATTTTTAGCTTTCTTGATTCTTGAATCTTGATGCTTATATTATGTATTTGTAGCATGATTATTAGCATGTGGTAATAAATTTGACTCCACTGGAAAATGGTTGCTAAAACCATCGTACTAGACCTGCATGTGTTTAGGTTAGGTAATTAACATAGATTATGAGATGAATATGGCTTTGTCATTCGTCGAAGTTTGGTAGCGTTAACCTCTGGTTCCGTGAAGACCGACCTGTGATCAGGTAGGTTCAATTTAGAAGAACATCCTTACAGGATTTCTAGCTTGAAGTATTAGATCCTTTAACACAAATGCATTAGATTCACCGTACTAGCTTGTTCTCATTACCGAGAACATCTCAAAGGTAGACAGCACGATAATAGTGAATCAGTTAGATTTACTATCTTACTGTTTAGTCGTCAATTCAATACTACCATTATTCAATATCCATGTTATCACAAGTTTGATCATAAATAATAACGTAAAGTCACACTAACCGCAGTGCTTTTGATGTTGACACAAGAGGGATTTCCCATCGTCACTGTGTATCACTAAAGAGTATCACTCTGATGTTCTTGCAAAAATCACAAGGATAATCGTGAGGAATCTTTGTTATCTCTTTGTGTTCTAGATGTTGGAACAATAAGTTTTATCAGGAAGTGGTTCCCTAATGAAGATTTATAGAATAACTCTCTTGGCTCTAGATTCAATTAGTAGCGTTCAGTTTTAGTGATCCGAAGGCTGGAGCTAATTGGCCACCTTTTCAATATCAACTAACTCGGAGTGAGAAAGTCAATAGAAGTCGTGTTTTAATCTTGTGATAAATGAGACAAGTATCTTTTAAGAGAAACTCGAATGGCTGGGAAGAGTTGTGCATTGCATCACTAGATCCATGATGTCTTTCTTCAATACTAGAATTCATCTTTGTGAAGACTGATAGCGTATGAATTGACCCAGTTTCTGCCTAAAGTGTACGGAGGGCTTCTTTCTTTACACCCTTTATCCTTACATTTCTTTTTCATTCTTCCAAACCCCATCAATGCTACCAAAGAAGTCATGTACTAACACCTTGTGTGAATGTTCCAGTGTTAGCACAGACCTTAGGTTTGCATTATTGCTTATACTCATCTCATCTCCAATCATACCTAAGGACGTTCTATTTCAAACTGAGATTGTCCTTAGGTTTGATCCCACGGTCGGTTGGATTCATAGGACTATACCTAACCTAAACCAGCCCTATGACTTCATAATCACGTGAAATTAATATGTGTTGGTTAATAAGATCGAACCAAAAACCATGAAATTCAATCAAAGTGTTAATACAAATAATGTAGGCAAAAAAATATATATTTAAATTAATAATCTTCATGTTTTAATAGATAACAAATATAATGATCATACTAAACTACGTAAAAGTTTTACTAAACAAGATATTTAGTCGAAAGTTTACTTGACACCGACAAATCGCTTAAGGTATGAATATAACATTATTAAACATAGTAAAAGATCAAAGAAAAATATAATCATTTGTCATAAAACTTTTCTATATCAAAATGATTTAAGTTAACACATGAATAAATATAAGCTAGTTATATTAATCATGTAAGACAAAAAAGATTATTGTGTCATCGAAAGGTTTAGTTATTCACTAGCTCTAACAAGCTTAACAATCTGGCAATCTAACATTACATGAAATTATTCAAGGAAAATTATCCAAAGAAATTTATAGAGGCAAAAAGGAAAGGGTCAAGTCCATTGCTTTAAAAGCTAAGAAAGAGTCTAGTGATGATGAAACTTCGACATCCGGAAGCGATGATGAAGAATATGTTATGGCCGTAAGGAACTTTAAAAAGTTCTTTAGAAGAAAGGGTAAATTTGTTAGGCAACCAAGAGAAGAAAAGAAGTCATTCCAACAAAGAGATAAGAAGAATGGAAAGATTGACCGGAAATATTTTAGATGCGGTGATCCAAATCATCTCATTGGTGATTGTCCGAAACCATCTCGCAACAAAGATCCAAAGACCTTCATTGGAGGTTCTTGGAGCGATAGCAAAAATGACGCCGAAGACAAAACCAATGACGAAACTTGTCTCATGGTTCAATCGTCAAATGAGGTAACTCTTAACTCTTCCTATTATAGTGACAATGAATCTTCTCTTGGTAATGATAGTATGCAAATAGAATACGATAGCATATGTAAAATTAGCTTAAAATCATTAACAAGAATAAAATTTTGAAAACTAAAAAAGACCTTTTAGAAAAAGAAGTTTTAGAATTGAACGAGAAAATTAAGAAACTTAAAAGAAGTAAAGAACTTAAGATTGCGTGTAAGTCATGTGAAGAAATTAAATCAGAAAACGCCAAACTTAAAGAAACTCAAGTTAAATTTGTTAAATTTGATAAAAACGCTAATTCACTTAGAGAAATGTTAAATAATCAAAAGTCACCTAGTTGCAAAATAGGTCTAGGATTTGATAGCGATATATAACCTTAAGCGGTCAACATGCGGAACTACATCCATGAGTTTATTAGATCGTCCGCTGAAAAAAGGGACGGACGAATCACCTAAAGGTGCTCGGATATTCTTTTCATGATATTTCGTGAGTCGTAACTATGGCGAAAAAGGGACAGAACACATTTTTAGTCCACCTATGTCTTCTAGATCGGATTTTGTTGTTACTAGGAAGAAACTAATACATAATAGCATTGATGAGTCAAAGAAACCGTCCTTAAAACCATCACATAAAAGCGGTATATGTTATGTCAAAACCGAGTCTAGACTGAAAACACCTCTACTTAAAAGATACTTCTCTTCTCCAACCAAGATACAACACACCTCAACCTAAAAGTATCATTGATAAAAACCATAATCATCAAACATTCTACCCTTGAATTGGAACATACCAACCAAAAATCAGCTTGTCATATCGGGAAATTATATCCATTCTATATCCCAATCAATTGCAACAAATGCAAGAGATGTACAATACTAACATTTTTGGACCCATGAGATATTAGGGACCAAACACTTAAATTTGTTTTTTGTTGAAATAGGTATGCTTGGAACCAGATGAATGGATTAAAGATAGTGGTTGCTCCAAACATATGACCGGTAACAAGAGTTTATTCTCTACCTACAAAGCATACGACGGAGGTAATGTTGTTTTTGGAAGTAACCTAAAAGGAAAGATCATAGGCAAAGGTACAATCTCTAATGACTCTCTTACTATATCTAATGTAGAACATCGTAAGATAACTTAGCACTTTTCAACTTATTAGTGTCGGTCAAATCTTGTAGACAATATAGTGTCAAGTCTATATTCTCGAAAAGAGGTAGTGAAATAATTAAAGTGGTAAAATATAGGAAATAGGATTAGGAAAAAATGGTTTATATGTAATGAAACTAGGAAATAAAGTGATCAAGACAATTATGTCTCGCCACGATATAGTAGATAACTCTCCGTATGAAATAGAAGGACTTGGTCACGAAAATATTCATTTATATTCAGCGTTGTTCATCATAAAGAAATTAGTTGAAACTTTACCTAAGCTAAAATATGATAAACATTTTTGTGATGCTTCTACTATTAGGATAGTAAGTCATGCAAGTCATAAATCTAAAAAATATGGTTTTCCACTAAAGATGTTTTATACTTTTTAACATTGGGAACTATTTTGGTCCATCGGCAATAAGCTAATGGAGGTATTTTTACTCTTTTGTTTTAGTAGATGAATATTCCTAGGAATACTATGGACTCTAGATTTCTAAAGACTAAATATGAAAGCTTTTGAGAAATTTGAAATATTAAGTAGAAAAATTAAAACCAACTAGGTAGTTTTATAATATCTATTATAACGGATCATGGTCGGGAATTTGATAATGAAGTACAATTCGGAGCTTATTGTGATGCACAAGGCATTACTCATAACTTATCGGCTCTACGTACTACACAATCAAATAGGGTAGTAGAAAGAAAGAATAGGACCTTACAAGAGATGTCTAGGACCATGCTTAATGAACAATTCATTCCACAAAAGTTTTGGTATAAATGCCGTGATTACAGTCAACTTTATATATCTAAATAGAATATTAATTCGATCAATACTAGGAAAAACTCCTTATGAAATATTTAGAGGCAGGAAACCTTCCTTAGAATACTTTAAAGTTTTTGGAAGCAAGTGCTTCATCTTGAACACTAAAGACTATCTAACCAAGTTTGACCCAAAGTCAAACGAATGTGTTTTTCTAGGGTATTTCAAAAATAGTAAATCTTATGTAGTACTAAATAAACATACAATAAAAGTCAAGAATTAACTCAATGTGACATTCGATGAAAGTCCCTCTTTTTACCAATTTTCACCATTGGTTGGATGATGATGTTGGTGTGAAGAAGCCATTAGAAAGAATACCAAAATAGTAAAAAATACTTAATAATAAAGAAGAAGAGTGAAGAAGTTGACTGATATCGTTAAACATAAGAAGTCCAAAAATTCACACTCCCAGATACAAGTCATAGGAAATAAAGAACCTTAGATTTCAAGCCCAAATAATAGTAATTTTTTTGTTTTATATCGACAATAGAACCTTAAAAATGTCAATGATGATTAAAAGATGAAATTTGGGTTGTAGGTATGCAAGAAGAACTAACTCAATTTGTAGCTAATGATGTTGATCCCTTTTGAAAAGATCTTACTTAGCTTGTTAAAGCTTAGTTGTGTTGGATAGATCCAAACAAAACTATATTGAAACTAAGAATTGTATATACTACAAACTATGCGGTATCTAGCTGTATTCTAAGAAGAACAATGATTCAGTAATAACAAGATCTTGATATAAACTTCAATATAATTAAAACACAATCAAAGTTATAGGAATAACCTTGAAACTATGAATTTCTATCTATATTTGCTATGAAAAACTAATATTAAAACTTGAATTTTTAGATACTGTTGTAGGTTACTTATATACACCAATAAACCCTAATGGGCTTACAAAACGCGTTACATGATCATGCATATCTATTCCTAATGTATCTCATGCATATCACATAGACAGTACTAACTATTATAACTAACAGTACTAATGAACTGACAGTACTAACATTTTGTACTCACAATACTAACTATAACACTAACAGTACTAACTTAAGCGTGTCAGAGTAGTACTAAAGTCTTCTCACTTGTCGAGTTAAGTACAAGTTGAACCAGTAGCAGAAACTTATAGGAAGTTTTAGTGCAGACACCGTTTGGGTAGTTTCTGATTGTGACTCCATCTTTTCTTTGACTAACAGATCTTGAGTAGAGTTAGAGTTCTTCTTATTCAAAGTTTCTCAACAAGCTCTGATACCACTTGTTGATCCCTTCTGAACAGATCTTACTTAGCTTGTTAAAGCTTAGTTGTGTTGGATAGATCCAAGACAACTATAATAGAAACTAAGATTGTGAATACTACAAACTATGCGGAAACTAGTTTGTAATACTAAGAAGAACAATGAAACAGTAAAACAAGATCTTGCTAAACTTTCAATATATTGAACACAATCAAAGTTACAAAATAACCTTGAAACTATGAATACTAACTATGAGAAATGATTTCTAGATCTATTTCTCTAGCTATGCCCCAGGGTCTCTTTTATACACCAAGAAATCCTAATAGGCTTACAAAACGCGTCTACTGATAATGCATATCTATTCCTAATATATCTCATGCATTTCACATTAGCAATACTAACTATTATAACTAACAACACTAACTACATAACTAACAGTACTAATAAACTAACAGTACTAACACTTTGTACTGGTAGCACTAACTATTAAACTAACAGTACTAATGACTTAGACTGTTTTCTCTAATCTTCAGCAGCAGCACAAATTTGAACCAACAACATTAAGTTGTAGAAGCCTCTAATTCCTAACAATCCTCCCCTAAACTTGTGATTTACCATTAAATCATCATGTTTTTGAATTAAACCTTTTGTGTTGAGGATGCTTCCAAACACCTTACTGTCGTAGTTTGTTTTCTTGATAGAAGATCTTTCTTAAAAGTTCTCTAGACATCTCACTATCTGCTTCTACTAATAGTCTAGCCACCATCATCAATCTAAGTGTTCCTCTGGTTAATGGATGTTCTTTCTCAACTAACATGAAGATATCATGTCCTCTTACTGAAGATAAATGGTGAACACCACATGTATCATAAAGCCTCCATACCAAAGGATCATGCATATACCTTTGAAGCTTCCATATATTATCATCATTATCTGGTTTAAACAATCTCTTCAGTTTAACCCATAATTGCTTCTCTTTATCTTTTGTAGGCTCTGTTGTACTAAACCTCTCCTTAACCAAATCCCAAAGCTTAACCAGGTCATCTCTATCAAATTTCTGCAACATATCAGCAAAAATCTGATAAGCTTCTGTATGGTTACCAACTCTGATAATTCTCTAATACCTTCTTGTGTCTTCAGAGTAAACCTCTCAGTCTATGATTGGATACCTAACCTGTAAAGTTTGAATAACTAGTTCTTCCACAAGAACTATCACTAGTATTTCTGCAGTTCTTCTTCTGATAATTCTTTTTCATTTTTTGCTGATTGTTCTTCACCTGAACCTGAAGCTTCTCTAATATTTTGTCTTTTAACAGGCTCTTCTAAAACTTTTTGACCTGCTCTTTTCAGTCTCTGAACCTCCAACTCAGAACCCATAAGCACAAAAGATTGTACCCTCCTTATAGTAGTTTCAAAGATTTCTTTAACCTGCTCAAATGAAAGTAACTTTAGTTGTTTAATAGAGTAACCTCCTTCTTGGTTCTTGATGTAATTTGACATGTAATCCTTTTGTTGAGTAGGAGTCATTGGCTTGTTCCTCTTAGCTTCAGCTCTTTGTTGAGCAAAGAACTTCTTTCTTTGATTGACAAGTTCCACAAGCTTCATTGGTAAATCTTTTTCACTACACTTTTCACCTGCTTGTAACTTTTAAACAAAATCTTCATCTGCTGCAACTCTTGCCAATACATCATCCCATTCAGCATCTATAAAACCCTGAGTTGCTTGATGCACTTGAGCCATTCTCTATCTTTCTGCTGCATTAAACTCTTCTTGTAGCTTTTGAGCTACTTCTTTATCCCTGCTAATTTAAACCCGCTCTCTCTGTTTCATCTTTCTTGGAGACTCAGTTTCATTCATTTTAGCCTTACCCTTGTCTTTAACAGCACTCTTTCTGGTCTCCATAAGTGTCTCTACACGGGTCAAATCATCAGCAGTAGTATCTGCATTTCTTTGAGGACTGGCAGTACTAACAAATGTACTAGCAGTGTTAAGTTCTGCATCAGCAGTAGTAACTTCTGGACCATCACCAAAACCTTTTTGAGTTTCCAAATTCTGTCCATACCTCCCCTGAACTTCAACATGTGGAGGAACTAATGAAATTCCAGCATCTAAATCCATTTCTTCTATCAGACTCCTCCCCTGTTTGGAAGGATCCTCTACAACTAAATCCTCTTCATCTTCAGAGGTAACAAGTGTCAATCTCCTTCTTTTAGACTTGGACTTCTGAAACTTTAACTCACCCTCAAGAGACTTTACCCTGTTGATTAACTCCTTAAAAGCAGTAGCATACAACTTCTTTGTCTTCATGAGATCAGATTCCAATCCTTCTACCTTCTTTGACAAGGTTGTAACAATATCCGTCAATTTATCTTGTTTTAGTCTGCCCTCATCACTTCCAGGTGTATGACCTCCTGGGAGAGGTAAATCATGGGGTATTAGTGGTACATTATCTGTCAATTCATGATGTTCAAGACTTTCCTCGTCACTTCTAGGTATGTTACCTCCTAGGAGAGGTGAATCATAAGAAGGTGTAGGTACCCTCTCAGACCTAGTCTGAGCAATGGTACCCCTTATGTCTTCTTGACACCTAGGACTACCACCTGTACCAATTCACTAAGAAAGAGGCACATTAGGTATTGCCGTGGATTGGGTCTTAAGGATATTACCAATGTCCTGCTCTGCATCTAAGCTAGCAGCATTAGTGGCAGCCATTTCCACTCTATCACCCAACTCCTTATAGACAGCCTCGTCACCAACCTTTTTAGGGGGACCACCAGACTAAGGTATCTTAGTGTCCCAACCTCTTTTGGCTTGCCTAGGTGTTTGGGTCTTTTGTAGGTGAGATGTTGCAACAACAGGAACTTGTTCTTCTTGAGAGGGAGGAGCAGTTGAAGGTGGTGGTTGGGGTTCAGAGGGTTGTCCTGAACCTTCACCCTCAACTACTTATGGTACCAACATAGATGCAAACAAGGGAGTAACTGTCCCTGAAAAACTTTTGCATTTCCTTCTCATATTAGCAAAAACTTTTTGAGTATGTTTAGGTGTTTCATAAGTATCATTAAAAGGTTCTACAAGATTTTTAACTTGGTTATTCAAAAACAGTTGTAAAAACCTTGGATACATCAAAAACTTTTTAGAATTTGGATCCAAGTTCTTAACATACCATCAAAAATTAATTTAGAAAAATTAAACTTTTGATTATTTGCCAAACATATAACTGCTGAAGCAATATTAGTTGAAAACTCATTCCAAGCAATAGATTTTAAACTTAGACGATGTAAGATGGTATGTATAAGATACTTCCATTGAGGGGAAAAAAAGCTTTTTGAAAAGTAAGTTTATCAGAAACAATTTCATATCCTATCAATGTAAGGTTTTCTAAAATTTTAGAATTTGTTAGACTAGTAACACCATCCTCATCATTAAAGTGAAGATTACTCCTCATTGATGATTCTGATATTACTATAGTCTTGCCATCAACCTTAGCATGTATTTGCGTTTTATTATTGACTATTTTGGACTTAGCAGTAGCCCAAAACTGGTCAGTATAAGAAGCATAGATAGTAGGACTTATGGTTAAAGACTACCTGATAATGCTAGCATTCAAGAAGTCCATTATCTGATGAAAATCAGCATTCCCCTCTGTTCTTTCCAAACAAGCAACCACATTGTGTTGATCAACAAACTTCAAATCCGTCATAGATGATTAATTTATAGAGTCGGTGATAAATTAAAGTTGGTATGTGAATTTTGAGAGCGTTTTAGTATTCGAGAGTATTAGAATGATCTTGATGTAGTCGAATACACTTATATAGTTAAAAAAGGAAATCTATAAGAGTAGGAAACTTGTTTATTGACCAAGAATTTCGCTCAGCAGTTGTAACTCCAACGGTAACCCAGCAGTACTAACTTTGGCTCAGCAGTACTAACTTTTGCCTAGCAGTACTAACTTTCGCCCAGTAGCACCAAATCCTGCCTAGTAGCATTAATCTAACAAACACATCTTCAGAGATTAAGTAATCCAATGCTAGCAATCAGAAAGTTAAACCTGCTAGCATCAAATGCCTTTGTGACTAGATCAGCAACATTGTAATCTATATGTATCTTAATTACTTGAATGAGCCTTTTCTCATAAGAATCTTTGATGAAATGGTGCCTTATTTCAATGTACTTGGTTTTAGAATGAAACACTAGATTCTTCACAATACAAATGGTGCTTTCATTATCAATGTAAATCTTAGTGTTCATGAAATTAAACCCATAATCAAGCATTTGATTTTGGATCCACAACACCTGTCCACAACAAGTAGCAGCAGCAACATAATCTGTTTCAGTAGTGGAGTTGGCAACTATAGTTTGCTTTTTACATTGCCATAAAATCAACCTTTTGCCAAGAAATTGACAACCTCCTGTTGTGGATTTCCTGTCAAGGCTAGCTCCAGCATAATCACCATCAGAAAAGGCTTCCAAGTCAAATGGTGAATCTCTAGGATACTAAAGTCCCAATTTTGGTTGACCTTTCAAGTATCTAAAGATCCTCTTCACTGTATGAAGATGTGAGACTTTAGGAGTAACTTAGAACCTTGCACAAGCACAAACAACAAACTTTATGTCAGGCTTATAAGCTGTTAAGTACATTAATGATCTAATCATTGATCTATATAAGTAAACATCCACATCCTTAGCTTCTTCATCCTTGAGCAATGCCTTATTAGTCTCTATTGGAGTGCTTGCTGTCTTTACTATGACAAAATCAAACTTCTTTAATATATCAGCCATATATTTGTCTTGGCTGATGAAGATTCCATCATCTTTCTGCTTTACCTGCAACCCTAAGAAGAAAGTAAGCTCCCCTATAGAACTAATCTGGAATCTCTTGTGCATCATCTGCTCAAACTTAACATATAAAGACTTCTTTGTAGACCCAAAGATGATGTCATCAACATACACCTGCACTAACAGGATATCACCTTTGTCCTTCTTGATGAATAGAGACTTATCTAAAGTGCCTCTTCTAAATCCATTTTCTAATAAGTAGGTAGACAAGGTCTCATACTAGGCTCTAGAGATTGATGGAGACCATATAAAACTTTTTTTACCTTATAAACTTTGTCAGGGAATTATGGATCTTCAAAACCAGGAGGTTGGCACACATACACCTCCTCTTTAATAGTACCATATAAAAAGGCACTCTTCACATCCATCTGGTATACAATAAATCCCATAAAAGATGCATAGGCCAAAAAATAACCTGATTGCTTCTATCTTAGCAACAGGAGCAAAAACCTTATCATAATCAATTCCTTCTTCTTGGGTGTACCCTTGTGCCACCAGTCTTGCCTTGTTTCTAACTACAATTCCTCTCTTATCTTTCTTGTTTCTAAAGACCCATTTGGTTCCAATGACCCTTTTGCCATTAGGTAGATCTACTAATGTCCAAACCTTTTGTAATATAAACTGTAGCAACTCCTCTTGCATTTCCTCTACCTAGCTTGAATCTGCCAAAGCTTGAATCAACTTCTTGGGTTCTTTTTGAGAGAGAAAACAAGCAAATAAGCAGTTTTGATAATCTTTGTAATTTGTTCTCCTCTGCTTGTTAATGTAACTGACCATAGCATGTTCTTCAGAAATCTTAGTCATTCTCCTAGTTTGGGGTGCTGAAAGTGGGTCCTCTATGATTTGCTCTTTAGGATGATCCTTGTGAATCCTGGTTGTGGGAATAGGACTGACATTCATGGTTGTTTCCAAGTTGTTAAGGTCAGCCTCTGCACCCATATCTTCATCATCATATGCACCACTAAAAATACCAGTATTTAGAAGATCAGTAGTATCCTCTAAATCAGGCATAAAAGGATCAGTTAGAAGATCATCATCATTATCAAAACTTTACCCAGCAGTAGTAACAGATGGACTAATAGTGGAAACTCTGTTAGTGCTGTTAGCATAACCTTTCTTCTGTTGAACAAGCAAATTATCCAATTTAGTTCTCAAATCCTGCACATTCTGGTCACCTTTTTTATTTGAAGCGCCTCCTTCCTTTTCTTAACCATTTTTTCACCCTCATATGCTAGTTCTTTAGTAGTCTTTTTACCAACATTATCAGCAACTGCATCCTCTGAGCTCTTTAGACTATCAGAAAGTAATGATAGCAGAATATATTGTTAAGTAGGTACTACATCGATATTATCTTTGATACCTGCATTCCAATTAGTTTAATTCCCTGTAGTAACTGGCTCATAATTCATAGAGTTTGTTAGTAAATCAATATCAAAGATCCAATTGGTCCACTCCCTGCAATATTGGGTTTGTTTTCAAGAAAAGTTATGTGCAGGTTCTCCTCTACTTTCCTAGTTCTAGAGTTAAATACCCTAAAAGCCTTGCTATTTATAGAGTATCTAACCAAGAACCCCTCATCAGCCTTCCTATCAAATTTGACTAGGGGATCTAAGGTGTTAAGAATGGTCACAGGACACCCAAAAGGTCTCATAAAGCTTATACTAGGTAGTCTACCATGTAATAGTTCATAAGGTGTCTTGTTGTAAGGCTTGGTCACTAAAACCCTATTTTGAACATAACAAGCAATATTAACTGCTTCAGCCCAAAATGTAGTAGGTAAGAGTGAATCTGCTAGCATAGTCCTAGCAGCCTCTATTAGTGTCCTATCCTTTCTTTCAGCAACTCCATTTTGTTGTGGAGTTCTGGCAACACTAAATTCCCTCTTAATCCCTTTCATCCCACATAACTGATTCATGTCGTTATTTTTAAAATCAATTCCATTGTCACATTTGATGATTTTCACCTTATGATTTATTTGGTTTTCTATGCCAGTTATAAAAGTTTTAAGGATCCCACAAGTCTCATCCTTAGTGACCAAAAAGAAAACCCAACTAAACCTACTAAAGTCATCAGTGACAACAAGGCAATATATCTTGTGATTGATACTCCTTACAAATGTTGGCCCAAATAAGTCCATATGCAACATTTATAAGGGTTGGCTGATAGAGCTCACAAGCTTGGTCTTACAAGAGGCTTTGTGTTGCTTTCCCTTCTGACAAGCAACACAAGTATGTTCATTTTCAAAAAGCTTTAAAGGCAAACCTCTTATAAGGTTTCCCCTCACAAGTTTGTTCATAGTTTTAATGTTTATATGACCAAGTCTCCTATGCCATAAATTAGACTCATCTATTGTAGCCTTTGCAAATAAACAAGTGAACAACATTCTTTAGATCAAAACTGTACATGTTGTCATGTCTGGGAACTTTAAGCAAGACTTGACTTTCATAAAGTAGCTTAAAGTTAGGAGATAGAACAAGATATCTAGTCTTAGTGAAAAGAACATTGTTTTTCTTGTCACACATTTGTGAGACAGAGAAAAAGTTAAACTTAAGTTCCTTTACAAAGTATACATCTTCAAAGTCTAATTTCCCTGTCCTAATTTTACATTTTTCAGTAATTTTACCTTCTTTAGAACTTCCTCCAAATGCAACAAATCCACCATCAATCTCTTGATAATCTGTAAGGAATGACTTATTTCCTGTCATATGCCTGGAGCATCCACTGTCAAAAATCCCTTGATCCTGTAAAGTATATTGTGGATTACCATGCACTCAAAATAAGAGAATTAGTTTCTCTTGGGGACCCAAGCCATTGCTGACTTGAGTCTGCCTTGTAGATCAACATAGTCAAATCTTTTAAGCATGTATGATCCACTGTCTTTAGAGATATGGTCAATAACTTTTCTTGTTGGTCTCCAAATCCAGCATGCTGAGGACTTAACACATTTTCCCTATTTCCCTCAGCAACACTAACTACTGCTTTTGGCCTAACAGTAGTTACATTGTTAATCCTAGCAGTATTAACTTTTCATTAAAATTATTGGTTTTAGCTGCTGATTTTTGATTAAAAGACCTTCTTACTGGTGAATGTGCTTTAAAATAAGAATATGTTATGGGTAATGCATCATTCACTTTTGGTTTAGTGGTAGCAGTATTAACAGGCTTGGCAGTACTAATTGATGCTGCTGCTCTTGGAGAGCTTTGCTTAGCAGCATTAACTGGCACTTGTCCAGACTTTGTTGCAACTACTGTTGGAACAAAATTTCTTTTGGGATGTGGGTGAGTCAATTTATTTTGGTGGTTCACCCTCTGAGCATTGTTCCATACTGGTCTAATTTTCCTTTGACCAGTAACCCTTCCGTTAGTATTCAACACTGGTTTTTCTACCATTTTATTGTCATGAAAATTACAGTCTTTGATTAAATGGTTGAAACTCCCACATACAAAACAAGCTTTCTTTATAAACTCAAAACCATTCCCTAGTTTCTGAGTCATCATCTCATTCTAATTTTTTCTATTACCCCTAGGACTTTGACTTTTCCTAGGATACTCTACTTGCCTATGTGTGTTTTCCTTATTAATAGATTTCACATTCTCACTAGATTTGACAAAATCAATTTTAGTAAACTTTGGTTTTGTCTGATCAGATTTAGGTCTAAACACACTATCATTATCATTATCAGCGTCCCATTCTTCAATGATATGAGCACTAGGCCTAACAATTTTAGGCTTTTCTACACTATCCTTACTAGTCTTAGATATACTAGTTTCAATTTCAGACACACTAGTGGTGGTCTTTCTCACTGCAGACTTAAAAACATATTCATCTAACCTAGCAAAGGATAAGTCAGGTCTTGGAGGCATGTAGTTACCAGTGTAGGGAGGGGGAACTGCATGAAACCCTTCACCTATTTTGAATCTATCATTTACTGGATTATCATCCACATCACTTTCTCTACTGTTAAACACACTATGAACCGCTTCACTCTTATTCATATGAATATTATTCAATTCACTCTCATTCATTTGACCATCATAACCAAGACCAGTTTTTTCTTTAGCACTTATTTGACTATTAATCAGTTTAGTTAGATTCTTTGATGATTCTTCAAATTTTTCTAGTTTAAGTTTTAAATCATCTTTCTCTTTTAAAGCTTCTTCTAACTGATTTTTAAGATCTTTGGTAGAAATATCTTTCACCTGGACATCATACTTTAAAAAATTAATATTTTCTTCATAAACAGCTTCATTCTTTTCATGGACAACTATCCTAGCTTTTAATGATTCTAGTCCCATTTGATAACCTATTATTTCTAGATTAGATATATTAAGAGCTTCACGCTGTTGATCTTACTATTTTTGAAGAGCTTCATATGATTTTAAACAATCTTTAGAGCAAGTATGTACCTCAGAGTCTGAACTTGACGAACTTGATGAATAGGCCATTAAAGCAAAGTTTGTGATGCCTTCTTCAGCCTGAAAGCTCTAATCATAACCACCTATCCCATCTTGAACAACCAAGGAATTTATAGTAGATGTGTCCACTGGTGCATTCCTTCTTGGAGCATCTCTATTTCTATTCCCCTGATTCTTTGGTGCCCTGCATTCTCTAACAAAATGACCTCTCCTATGGTAGTTGTAGCATTTAACCTTTGTTCTGTCAAAGCCAACAATCTCTTCGTCATTTAAATCCAGCGTCCTTCCTGTTTTCTTTATGAACCTCTTAACTCTCATGGTAAGCATTGCCACTTGCCATTTGAGATCCATTTCTTTAAGATTATCAGCATCAATCTGTTCTAAATCTTCATTGTCCAACTGTAGGGCATTGGATTGGTTAGCAAAGAAAGAAAACATGACATCATCAGCATATGATGCAGTAGAAGCTTGATCCTTAGAACTAGCAGCAGAAACACTATGTGCAGTATTAACTGTTTCATTAGTACTACTGGAGTTATCAGAGGAAACAAAGGCCACATTTTGAGAATTTGAGCTTGAACTTGTTTGGCCTTTGATCTTAGATTCATACACCTTCAGATTATTATACAAATCATCCATGCTCATTATGTCTAAATCAGATTTGTTTCTTGTGATTAAAGCAATATTGTTCCAATCTTATGGTAAACTTCTCAACAACTTTAGATTTGCATCCTCCTGAGAGATAACTTCACCATGGATTTCAAGTTGACTAATGAGCTTTTGAAATCTATCATAGGTTTTGTCCAGTCCTTCTTGACTTGATGCAACAAAATTTTCATAATTCTGCTTGAGAGTGGTTTTTTGCATCTTCTTTGATTCCTTGTTGCCTCCAAACCTATTCTTGATAGCTTCCTATAGGGACTTTGCATCCTTGCAGGCATGAAACTTTAATAGGTGCTCATCAGGAATGGCTAGCATAAGAGTGCTTTTTGCTTTTAATTCATTTTTCCTGGCTAGCCTTTGTTCAGCAGTTTTAGGAGGAATAGGACCTTCAACACCAGCACTAGCTGATGCAACTGGTATAACTGAATCACCATTTACTATTACTTCCCAAAGGGCATGATCAGTGAAAGTAAGGTATTGTTCCATCCTCATGCTCTATAGATCATACTCCTTAGTTTTGAGTACTAGAAGTTTTAGTGCAGACACCGTTTGGGTAGTTTCTGATTGTGACTCAATCTTTTCTTTGACTAACAGATCTTGGGTAGAGTTAGAGTTCTTCTTATTCAAAGTTTCTCAACAAGCTCTGATACCACTTGTTGATCACTTCTGAATAGATCTTACTTAGCTTTTTAAAGCTTAGTTGTGTTGGATAGATCCAAGACAAGTATAATAGAAACTAAGATTGTGAATACTACAAACTATGCGAAAACTAGTTTGTAATACTAAGAAGAACAATGAAATAGTAAAACAAGATCATGCTAAACTTTTAATATATTGAACATAATCAAAGTTACAGAATAACCTTGAAACTATGAATACTAACTATGAGAAATGATTTCTAGATCTATTTCTCTAACTATGCCCTAGGGTCTCTTTTATACACCAAGAAACCCTAAGAGGCTTGCAAAACGCGTCTACTGATAATGCATATCTATTCCTAATATATCTCATGCATATCACATTAGCAGTACTAACTATTATAACTAACAACACTAACTGCATAACTAACAGTACTAATAAACTGACAGTACTAACACTTTGTACTGCACTAACTATTAAACTAACAGTACTAATGACTTAGATTGTTTTCTCTAATCTTCAGTAGCAGCACAAACTTAAACCAGCAGCATTAAGTTGTAGAAGTCTCTAATTCCCAACAGCTTATATAGGTTTTGGCTTATTTTTGGCATATGGCTTATTTGTTTCGGCTTATATTCGGGCTTATGGCTTATGTTTTGATTTCGGGTTTTATATTTTGGGCTTAAAAAGGATATGGACTTTTTTTGGTAACGGGCTAAATATTAAAACCTTAATGGGTCGTTAGGCCCAATGACTAGTAAATAGACTAATGGACTCAAATGGTAATGGCTATGTGGACTTAACAAGTGATAATGGACTAACGTTGGGCTTTCGGGTCCAATATGTAAGAACTTGATAATATGAGCGATTAAAACGGATAAATTGATTAATCAGTAGTGTCAAAAATGTAAAATGGTTAAATTGGTCAAACTTTAGTCAAGATTGATAAATCGCTTAGAAAAAAATTTAGGTTTTTGGCATTTTGTCGAAATTTTTGGAAAGTTGAGGAAAGTATTAAAATATAAGGTTTGGAAACGTTAGAAACCTTTTTAAACGAACGGGTCATGTCGAAATTTTGTGAAAAATGTCACACTTAGAAAATAATGTGGAATAATTATTTTATGTCGATTCGACTAAAGGACAAAGACGACTTTTGTAAACGTAAAGTGTTAAGGTTAAATGATGGAATGTGGACGTACTAAGATGTTGAGATTTATATTTACCCCTTTTAGCCCGATAAAAAGATAAAAATAATAATAAAATATTATTATTTTATTTAAAGTGTTATATGCTTACACACACACACACACACACACACACACACACACACACACACACACACACACACACACACTTTTTATTATATATTATCAGATTATACGGGAGATGTTAATTCGTTTATTCTCGATCTTTGAACTCTTACTATATTCTCGTCGGATTCTTTGGATTGTTTGGTCAGTTGTGTCGTTTTAGTTGTCGAATATATTTTGAGTATTTTGTGTTAATATCGCACTTAGCCCAAATGCATCGAGTTATTTTACTTAATTACCACACAACTATGATACCAAAACGTTTTGCAATGAGAATGATATTTTGAAATGACAACAAGTGTTTTGGTAATAAAGATAAGGGTTTTGCAGTGAGAATGAGGCCTTGAAATGAAAACAAGTGTTTTGATAATGGGAATAAAGGTTTTAAACAAGAATAAGAAATTGGTGTAAGTAAAGACGAACGCTTGTACAATAAGGCAATTTGTACAATAAATATTAATAAGGTGAAATTAATGGTTAGGTCATGGTCGGGTACCATTGTGCGTTGAGTAGAGATTATTTGGTTCGTTGTGTAGAGAATATTTGGTTCATTGTGTAGAGATTGTTTGTGCGTTGTGTGGAGATTGTCTATGCGGTTATAATCATCTGTCAATGTGAGTTCTCGTAGCCCCACTTTTTAAATCTTTTTTGTTGGGGGAAAATGATACTCAAATGTGTTTTGAACTGTTTTCTGAACTGTGCGAAATGTGGTTTTGTTTTTGGGACAATTTATGTGCTTATGTCTGCTATGTGAATGATATGTGTTGGTACGATATGTTGTGTGGAACTTTTTGTATGGAACTTCGCCCTATATATAGCTCCAGCTGGTAGGCTTTAGGTGCGGTAAGACATTCGGGGTTGCGACCCTAAAAGCGGTGGTACCCGCTGGTGATAAGACTAGCAGGGATGCTAGGTATTGGTACATGATTAGCGGGGATGCTAAGTCATAGGTTTGTGATTGTTTGCATATATTCACTGTCATATAGCACAATTGTCTAACTGTTGAGATATCGACACAACGACTGGGTTTCTTTCAAACCTAAGAGCTCACCAACATTATTGTTGACGTTTTTAAGTATCATTTTCAGGTGTGTTTTGATAAAGGTAAATGTATGGTTTTTGAAGATTAAAGATGTACACCCTCAGGGATTAGGGATTTAAGACTGAGGTCTTACATGTCAAGATTAAAACATGAAATCTTTGTAAATTAAATTTTTCTAAACTTTGGATGGTATTATTTTGTATCTTTTCCAATGTAAATCATTATGTCGCATTCTCGTGTTTTGGCCACTAACGGGGTGTGACACTAACCTCCTCAATTGTAGATTCCTTGTTCAACAAGGATTAGGTTTCTTCCCTTCATTCTCTATAAATAGAGATGAGAATGTAAGGTTTTTGTACCTTCTTTTCTTGCTCTCGTTTAATAAATGTCTGAGTGTAAATATCCCGTGTGTGTGTTGGTGCCTCTCAGCATTAAGGGATTATAACCCTTTGCCGAGGTATTGTTGGAGTATTTCTTGATTTGTGGTTCCGCTCTAGAAACCGGTTTGTTGGATTTCTTCTAATAATTGGTATCAGAGCTAGGTTCCGATCCTGGGACCTGTGGGTTATTGTTGGAAGAAATCCAACAAACCGGTTTCTAGAGCGAAACCACGAATCAAGAACTACTCCAACAAGACCTTGACAAATGGTTATGATCCCTTAATGCCGAGTGGCACCAACACATACGGGGGATATACTCAAACGTTTATTAAACGAGATCAAGAAAAGAAGGTATAAAAAAACCTCACCCCCTCATCTCTATTTATAGAGAATGAGGGGGAAGAAACCTAATCCTTGTTGAACAAGGAATCTACAATTGAAGAGGTTAGGAATTTTTCTAATACATGACTAACCTCCTTAAGTTTAAGCTAAACTACAACTAACCCCTTAAACTTATATCCTAACTATTACACAATAATATTCTAACATATCGAATTGCAAGTAACTTATTAGAATTAAAAATCATATGTGATTTAACACTAATATCACATGTGATTTTCTTAGTGTTTAATCACATGCGATTTCTCATTCAAGTTTCAACAACGAAGAAAATAAGAAAAAACTACAAAAAACGTAAAAAGAACATTAAAAACATGAAAAAAAACAAAAAAATGTTTGTCGAAAGTATATCAAAGTGCATATCTATATAAAGATAATTAAATACTCGTCGTGATGTTATATTTTGTTTGCATAACGATTAACGGTTTAAGAGATATTAATATTTAAAAAAAGGATGAAAATGGGTTTTTTGGTTTAATTTTATTCATTAGATCACAATGGAGATGGATGGTGGGGATTAGTCGCTTAGTATCCAAATAATGTTTGGTATCCAAATAAACTTAAATCTTATACATTAGGCATGCGAATGGCATCGTTTTGGAGTTAAAGTGATCGGTTTGATTGTGTCTTGGTGTCGTTTAGTTATTTGGGTTGTTAGTTGGTCCATATACATAGATAGACATAAACCAATTGGATCGTCTGTTGACCCAATCTGTTACAAACTATGCATGGATATCCGGAGGTTTATTCAACACTCTTCATCTTTATGCTTATACATCTCTCTTTCTCTCTCTCCAAATTATAGTGATTATGAGTGATTGTTTTTTGGTTTTTTCGTAGTTTTAGATATTTAAGTAGAAGTGTTTGTTTTAAATTTCTCTTTTCAAGATCGGTATACTAAAGGCGTCATATACGTGTCTTCTTCATTGTTACGTGTCTCAATCATCATATAAAAGGGTATGGGTTTTGTTGCTGTTGTTGTTGTTTATTTGTGTAAGTTTGTTTATATTGTAAGCATGTAAAATTTTGAAAATGGTGTATTACATTTGGTTTTTGGAAGCGTTTTTGTGTTTAGCTAATTTTTTTAAGTTCCTGCAGCTTCAAGTGGTGTTTTGGGTTCTGGGATATCTTGGTTGGTGTTAAAAAATTGTATTGACGGGTGTATCAGTGATTGTGGTTCTCAGATTAAGAGTATGTTTTTTGTTGTTGTTGTTCATTTTCGTACTTTGATTATGTTTTAGGCGTGTAAGGTTTTTGAAATGGTGTATTGCATGCGATGTTTAGAAGTGCTTTTTTTCACAAAGGTCGCTAATATATATTTTCGGCTTGAAATTTGTCAAGGTCTGAAAATAGGTCAATCTTGGTGTCGCATTCACAGTATTGCATGGCTAAGTTTGCATCCATGCCTATGGCTGGAGGCTCGTGAAATAAAAACCTGAAGCCACTGTTAAAAGGCAGCGTATGGAACATAGCCGTGTGAAAATTGCCGTTTAGGGAGCGTGCTTTTTATGCAGCAGAATATTGTCATTTACTTTTGTCAAATGGTGTGGCGCAATATGTCGGGGCGGACTTACTAAGTTTGCATCCATTGATCTTTTTTGATGGTTTTTTACCTATCTAAGCCTTTTTAATTGAATTAGGTTATAGATTAAAGGTTTATATAGGTTGTTGGAAAGGAAAATTATAGCCTGCGTGCGGGCGATGTCGTTTTGGGTGGAAAAAATTCCATGCATTTGTTGTGTAGCACGTCGTTTGTGGTTTTATACATGTCGTTTGGTAACCGAGCCATTAGATGTTGTTAACTAGACCATGATATGTTATATCGTTTGAAGCCTATTTGACGATGATTATAAATATGTATTGTATGTTTATGAATTTGGTCAGAGTTTGAGAATAAGCGCATCTTGGCAGGGCATCTATATTAATGCAGTCATGGCGTTTATTCCGGCTATGTGGTGATACATTTCGACATATCCGAGCGTCCATTGTTCCTTTTTTTACATTCTTTCTCAAACAAAGCTAACATAATGGCGACATAACGCCTAGCGGCCGACGCCGTTTTGGTTCGTAAAAATTGGCTGTTTGTAGTTTTGAATGTTTTAATGCAAAACGACGTTGTTTGGTTGTTAATGCAGTCGTTTGGTGAAGTGTGTAAAAAAAGAAAATATGTGTGACTAAGTTTTTAGATGGAGGAAAAAAAGATTTAATATGAAATTAAAGATGTATAAGAATATCTGACTAAAATGTGATGTTTTAAATTTTATTTTTCCTAATGTACATGATAAATCTAAAATGACAAAGATGATTAATGATCACCAATCGCACAATGGTTGAAGATGCGGGTGGTAACGCTTGTACATACATCACCCCACCTTGTACGTCTCTGTTTCATCCATATAAAACCAGTAAAACCACAACGTCTCGTGTTTGATAGTTATTAATTAAAATGATACCAAATTGATAATAACAACATAATGTAATATAATGATTTCTATGTGAAAAATTCAAATAAATTTGCGTAAAGCTAAGATGTTTCAACTTGAAAAAGAAACTTAGAATCGAAATTCTATGAACAATGATCGTGATAAAATATAGTGTTTCATCTAAGATTAATATCTTCAAGTCGAAGTGATATTTTGATAAGATAATATTTTTTGTCGAAGTAGTCATTCTCATATTTTGAGATTTTGAAAAATATGCAAATGCCAAAATCATATTTTTATACGTGTTTAGTATTTTGTGTGTAACCACAATAATAGTAAAGTGATATCTCAAATTAAATGATTAAGTTGACTGACGGCTATAATTTGTAACGCTCAGATATTTAGGGTTCACATAATGTGGGCATAAACGCGTATAAATGCTCGTGGCCCATGGGCCAAATAGTCTGTCGACATAAGCTACTCATGAAATTGATGGATTTTGATAGATTTTTAAAGGATGTTTATCGAAACATATTTCGAAAGGCGAGTTAGTTTTAAAACATTTTGATTGTGTTAGCTTAATAAGGCCCTTGGGGTTATACTGATTTATATATGTACTTGTCTTGTTTAGTTATTAGGATTTTTTTATGTATCCGATATACAAACTTGTATACCTAATTTTGTAACTGAATATGACTGATACAAATTTTATTTTTTTGTGATTTTTATATGACATCAGAGTTATTAAAAGATGTTCGTTTTTATTACTTGGTTGATTGAGGACATAAAAGTTGTACGTGAATCATTGAGGAAGAAGATATGTCGGTTTTCTTAATACATGTGAATAGAAGATTGACAATAAAGATGTTTGGTTGAAATAATAATAATACTACTACTGCTTCCGCTACTGCCTGTTGTTGTCATTCTTGTACAGGTTACAATCTCGGTTCCAATACCCGTTCGGTTTGTTTGCTACAGTGGTTTCTTCCAAACTGTTATACGGGATTTATCTTCTTCTCTTTTCTCAGTTTTTTTGTTTTGTTTGCAGCTGTGGGAAGGTTGTTTCTTCAAAATAGGTGTGCTTCTTCAAAATCAGTTTTTCGGGTTCGAGTAGTTTACGGGTTTCATTTGGCTCTTCCAAACTCTTTTGTTATCATGTTTGTTTTGTGGGAGACCTACTCTTTCTCCTCTCTTTGACGGTTGTATGATTCCATTGTCCTTTTGTGGGCCTTAGTGGTTGTCTCGATGATGGTGGAAATGGGCTTACTAAGATGTCGTTGATCACACACCTTCGTGATCGACATTGTAACGGTGATGCACAAGCTATCACTAAACACTCTCTTCTTATTGATGTAGTTGTTTTTGAGAGGGTCGAGGTTACTTTTAAGCGTATAGGGCTTTGGTTATATGGTGTTTGTTTCAAAGCGCATACTCTTCGGTCTAAGTGTTGTCATGGCATGGATTTTATGCCACCCCCTGATGGTATTGATGATGTTGTTTAGTTTGTGCTTTATGACCTTATAAAGCCATAAGTTTTGTTGAGCCCTGAGCAGCTTGATCATGTCGACGATTTGGTGCATGACCAACATGGGGGTTTTACTTTGGCTCTCCTTAACAGTTTTCTTTCTAAAGGATTGCACACTGTTAAATCCTTCCCCCTAAGTGTCATTTGGGGTTCTCTCGGGTCTTGAAAGGACCCCTTGATAAGGTGATTTGCACGCTTGATAACATCTCTTGCTGGGTTAGTTTATTCATCTTGCCTCTTTGTCTCCTTAAAACCTTTTGACCGAGGAGTAATATTGAGTGTAAGTATGATATTAAGCGTCAACGCCAGGAAGAGAGTATTGCTAATTAATGTCATCCGATATTGGAGTATGTCAACTGGTAGTTTACAAGAATACTAGCAATCTTTAACACCAAATAACAATAAAGAAATTCTAGAGAGAGAAAGTAGATGGGAGGAAGGTTCTAGTGAGAGAAAGTAACAAAGAAAGAAAGATTAGATTATGAGTAACAAATGAACCAACCAACACCCTCTCCATGTGTGGAGAGGGTATAAATACTATCATAGCTAACCGACCATGGGCTTAAGTTATGGGCTTTCCATGTGTCTTTGGCCCGGTTAGCTTACTAACATTACATTTGATTAATCTATGAGCTACAACTATCTATATTGGAAGTGACTGATACTTTTTTTTATTCCTAACAATCTCCTCTTAAGGGATGTCACTCTAATTTATAAAAACTTAAACCTAGCATACTATGTTTTGACTTTAGTCTTGAGCTCGTAGTCTTTAACTTCAATCTTTAACTTGTGAATTGATGTAGTGATCTTTGACTTTAGGCTTTGGCTTGTATCTTTGACTTGACATGAATGTGATCTTAAACTCCTTGAGATCATCAACCAAGCATAATCTCTTAACATCATCTAGTGATCTTTGGCCTTCTTGTGATCTTGTGACTTCTGGACCAACATGCTCATAATGTTCTTGATGTTGAAAGCGTGTGTAACCATCTTTCTTGATATTATTTAACTTTAACACTTTGTCACTTTATGTAGGACGTACGGTATTAACTAATACTTCGTCGCTTCAAGAAAGACGTACGGTATCAGAGTAGCATAAGTCTTGAAACATGTACTTGAGCTTTCATGATGTCTTTATATATGTCGGTCTAGTATAAGCATGTGGTATTGGCTTCGACTTGTCATCAGGAAACTGCTACCTCTGTCAAGAAATATGCATAAATAGGTTAGTGATAAAGAACATATATGGATGAAAGTGGCTTTGTCACTTTGTCGAATACGGTTGTAACAACCACGGTTCCCCGTTACTCAATATAAATACTACCTGTGATCAGGTAGAATTCCAAAGAATTTCCTTAACAGGGTTTCACAGATGCACTAGCTGTTCTTATTACCGGAGCGTCTCAAAGCAGACAACACGGTAAGAGTGAATCAGTAAGTTACTATCTTTCTGATTAAGACGTCAATTCGTGTTCAGCTTTCCTATGTCCCGATACCCTTGTGAGGCTTCCCATGGACATAAGATTGAAAAATGATTTAGAAAATCAGTCGGTGTGTCAAATTGCAAACGGTTTTTATGACACACCAACAGTTTTATCTTTTTCAAAATTCATTAATTCATAAGCTGACCGAATCGATATCTAGTATCACAAGCTCGATCCTTATAGGATCTCACAGGTCACCTACCAAGAGCTTGTTTGATGTTGGCTCAAGTAAGATTTCCATCTTCACTGTGAATACTTAAGTATCACTCGGATGTTCTGGCAAAATCACAAGGATAATGCGTTGGACTCTTAATATATATATCTTGTTTTTCACATTGTGTGAATCAGCAAGCATAATTTTGACAAGTGTCCTAATGAGATTTATGGATGATCTCTTTTGGCTCTAGACTCAATAGTGCACTTTGGTTTTAGTGATCGGAGGCTGGAGCAGACTGCCACCTTTTCAATACCAACTAACTCGGAGTGAGAAAGTTGATAGAAATACGTATAATCTCTGTGAGAAATGAAACAGAAATCTTTTGAGAGATTCTGAGTGGCTAGGGAGGATTGCGCATTGCATCACTGGATCCATGATGCTAGTCTTCAATGTCAGCAATCATCTTTGTGATTCATGACAGCAGATGTATTGACCCGGTTTCTGCCTAAGTGTAAGGAGGGATTCTTACTTTTCACCCTTTATCTTAACTTTTCCTTTTAATTCTTCAACCCCTTCAGCGCTTACCGAGACTTTATAACTAGTACCTTGTTGGGTTTGTTCCAGTACTTGCTCCATCTCAGTCGGCACTTTTCCCTTATTCTCACTTTTACTCCTTTTTTCATACCTAAGGACTACTACACTATCTAGTGGAATATCCCTGGGTAGATCCCTTTGGTTCTGGCTAGATCATAGGAATAGATACCTAAACTTAACCACCTTATAACTCCAATACAATAATATAAATGGTCGGTCTTTGGTACTTCCACATTTCTGCCAACACGTAACCATTTTCTCCCCCTTTATATGTGCATCGATTAATCGAAAGAGTTTAGCACATATATGGGATAGCGTACACTTGAGATCTTAAAAATCATATTATTAGTCATATATTTTAATCACATTTTCTCCCCTAATCAAAAATATTAAATCTTTTAATATTTTGGATATTAATTGATAAAATATATGCATTTAGGGAGAAGATGTCCAATTATTAACAAGCCGGTTATTGGAACATATTAATGCTCCCCCTCAAATTTTGAGGGAATAATATGGTGTTTGAGTCTGTTAATTTGAAAATTTTTGAATTTACAAAGAAATTCTTGAAAATTCATACTCAAACACTATATAAGCCTAATTATAGTCTACACTATTTATTCATATATTCACAAGTTTTATTTTATATGAGAAATTGACCTGAAATGAGTTGAGAGAAGATATGACAGAGTCATATTGTCCTTTCCAGTAGCCCGAGATCATTCCCGTATACCCTTCCACCAATGAACTTCTCTAGATTCCGCATCAACCTCCTTTGATAAAGCTGCTTGTCTATATCATGAACCATAACCCGAGCCCTCTTCTTGTATAAGTTACTCCATTTCCTCATTGGCAGGTATTCCATCCTTATACCCTTAGCAATATCCCTAAGAGCAGACCGAACATCATCGAGTGTGCCATCACTGAATTTATGAAGTTCATCAACACGCATCAATCAGTTTCTGTTCATCTGGTCCTTATATATCACTCCTTTCGGGTCCGAATATGCAGTGTACGTAGTCCTTTTTCTGAGATTTAACCTGAATGTGTCTGGCTTGGTAAGGTTGAGCTTATTTTGGTAACTTTCAACACCTAATTGAAGGTCTTCCACCCGCCTTTGAATGACAATCCGTCTTGTGAACATACGTAATGCTACATTCAAGGATTACCGTTCGTCGATTGTGAGATTGGTCAACTTTTGTTGAATGAGTAGAAGTAACATGTCCTCAATGTCTTGTAGGCGTAGTCTTTTAAAAGCACCTTCTTTAAACGTATATAGCTTCTGATCATCTCGAGGAACTTCAATCTCTTCCAGGTGACCGTAGTCATACATCTTCATGATTTTAAGTCTGGTTACCGCAATAGTTCTTCTTCTAGAGTAAACATCTTTAAACGAAGTCAAGTTTCTAGCTTACCCATAGAATCTTTGGCGTTTTGGACCCCAGTGTGAAGTGCCCAAGTAAGCATGTTGATCATATTTCACTTGCACGTGACTTAATAATTCCGGAACCGAGTCTTCAATCCATTTGAGCTTATAAGTAGCAGCCTTTGTCTTTGTCACTGAAGTTAAGTAACGTCTGGTTAAGTCTCCACCATTCAGATATTCCAGATATTTATTAATGAAGTAATCCTTAGGGATAATTTGGCATCCTCGATGATCTTGAATTAACGGAAGAGGCTTTCTGAGATTGAATAGATACGGTTTGTTTTCAAGGTTATGCCAGTCAAGTCATTTAGTTGTTGCTTTGGAACATTCTTTAAGATGGTACTCTAATTTTGTAATACTCTTGCACGTGCCTTTGAGCAGGCTGAATGCCGATCCAACCAGAATTTCTTGAGTCGGATTTGGAATTTTAAGCCGATTTATGACAAATACAGAGAAATCAAATAAAGTATCATTGAGCTCATCAAATGAATTGGGAGGTTCTTCAGCATGCGCAACTTGACTAATCCAGGTCTGAGTAGATCGAAAGTCAACTTGTTGTCTCTTACTCCAATTAGGATCAGGAGTTGGAGGTCGCTCGGGTTTCTTGAACTAGTCGGCTTTGGTAACCGACCTGTCAGTGGGTTGTTCATCATTGTCTCCTGTAACGAACTCCTGATCTTGTTGCATGCCTGAGTCTTTAACAGTATGACTTGGCTCCTCTGCATGGGTAAACTTACTGGAAAAATTATGTTGAGATTGGGAGGCATCTTTAGAGGTGCTTAAAGACTTCTTTTCCTTTGACCTTGAATCTCTGGAAGACTTAGCATCTTTACTCGATTTCCTTCTTTTCTTCCCTCGGTCTGATCCAGCGGAGGGGTCTCGATCTTTATCTTTATCTCGACTCCTCTTTAACTAAAAGACTTCACCATATGAATCAAAGAGATCTTTGTTAGTGTTATAAGACTCGGCTAGTGCATCATAAAGCTTTTTTTTGTAGACAGCTTTATCATGTGACTTGTTCTTCTCCATCTTGTCTATAAGTATCTTTGTAAACTCAAACTCGGAGTGTGATGCGACTGCCTCATAAGTAGACATTGGTTGTGACGACTGCAGCTTATACTGATTCTGTAACATTTTTCTCTATCACAGGATTTGCAAAATCTGATACTGCTTAAGGAAGAATCTGAGGAAGTTGAGTGTTGACTTCTTCCTTAATAAGAGCTCTTATTGACGTGTCAAAAAGTTCTATGTAAGCATTCTTCTCATCCTGAGCTTCTTGTATGCAGTTTAAATTATGTGCTTGAATGGCCTTGTTTATCGCTTCTCCAAGTTTGTTATCCATGTAACGATCAACTATAGCAAAAATGAAGAAGAGAGCTTGAGCATACTGGTCAACTTAATTATCTCTGACACATCTTTTTCCAGGTTGAAGACTCTTTCATTGAATTTGAATACAGAAGTGAAATCCAAAAGTGAAGGAAATGAGGTTGTAGCTTCAGAATTTGTTGGTGTTGGAGTTGGTGTTGCTTGTTGTAGAAAGGATTGAAGAACGAAGGTGGTGGAGTAATAGTTGTAGTGAAATTGGATGTGTGGTCAGGAACTGCCGTTGCATGACGAGCTGAGGTTTCCATCAATGAAGCAATCTCATTGTCAAATAGAGATGGATTCTTAAGATTTAGGAGCTTGCTTGTAAAATCGAAGGAGACAAAAGAACTTTGTAAAGGTTCATCAGCCTTCTGTGTGTCATGGACTAGAGTAATAGTCACATGAGCGTCTTCCTCTACTTGCTCAAATCCTAACTATTGAGAAAAATTTTGTTGATCTGTGGCACCTTAATCAGCATTGGTCATTTCAGTGTCTTTATTTCCTAAATTCACATTCACATCTTCATAAAACTCCTTAGTGACCCTATCATCTTCATCATCATACATCATTTCTTCATCATCAATGTTTTCTTCTTATTTATAGAATTCAGTGGTAGACTAATCCATAATAGGAATCTTGATTATGTCTGACTCAGTTTTATCACTTTCAGTCTCTTCATCATCGTCATTCGTGTCATCACCTTCTTGTTTATCATCATCATTATCATCATCATCACCATCATTGCCATTATTATCATCGTCACCTTCACTACTTAGATCATCATAATCATTTTCATCATCATCATCTTCATCTTTACTATCACCCCAAGACTCTTTCTTACTTTCAGATTCGTATATGGGTACATCGGGAAATCATATTTGGGTACATCAGGAACCCGTGGTATAGTACTAGTTCCTTCATCTGCACCAGTTATCTTTAGATGTTGCTTATCAGGAACCCTTGATTCAAAATTAGTTCCATTACCTGAGCCACTTGCTTGTGAGATATGAAAGTCTTTCTTGCTTTGTTTAGTAGCCTCCTTGAGCTAAGCAGCTTCAGTAAGAGCTACTTCCGAAA
The DNA here is from genome assembly GCA_026074375.1 of Tanacetum coccineum. Lineage (NCBI taxonomy): Eukaryota > Viridiplantae > Streptophyta > Magnoliopsida > Asterales > Asteraceae > Tanacetum > Tanacetum coccineum. The sequence continues at coordinate 28,207 of BQNB010005268.1, read as the reverse complement.
GAACATTTAGACCCTTGCCTCTATCAGCCTTAACCAGTGTCTTCTTCTTAGTCGGTTTAGGTTTGGGAGCAACAACTTTCTTAGCTTTAACAGACTTCTTCTTGGAAGGAGATTCCTTAGATGAGATGGTTGAATCTGATTTCTTTTGACTTTTCCTTGATATTGGGGGTTCAGCTCCTGAAGCAATTGCATAATAAGTCTTGTAGGTAACAGAGTCCAGCAGGGATTGATTCGTTATTGGTTGAGGAAGGATTTATCCATATACTTGAGTGTCTGCATATCTGGAGACAAATCACTTGTTGATGACGGTAGCAAATGCTCTCCATGGTTGATGTAAGTAGTCAACATTCACATCAGTGAGATAGGTGATGTCCCTAGTGTGCCTAAGATCTCTGACAAAGGAGAGAATGTCATGTTCCAGAGGGAGGTCTTCAAACTTTTGTCTTAGAATTTTAGGGCAAAATTGGAGAATTTCTCAAAACATATCAACATCAAGAGAGATTTTCTTCTTGTTAATAGTGAATCTAATGGATGACTTATGAACGGAAACTGTAGCCCAAAATTCTTGCATATAAATAGCAGGATTATCTGCAGTAATCAGGAATGCACGGTAGAAGGGAGTGAGAGCAAGAGCATCCAACACGACTTGAAATATAGCTTCTTTTGGCTTGATGTATGTCTTGAGTCTCATGTTGCATTTCCTGAACTCAAGACGGTCCGCAGGGGCAACAAGAGCATCATCAAGGGCTTTCTGTTGAGCTTGAGTGGTATTCATGATTCTGCTAAGATTTGACCAATACAGTTTATATATATAACTAATTTATATATACTACACTATAAGGCCCTTTGATTATTGAATACTTAAGCTTGATGAATGTTGTGATATCATTATAATGATTAGGCTAATTAAGGCATTTAGCATAATTGAATAAGATCTAATCATCCAAAGGGCAACTTAAATGGGCATAATGTGAAAGACATTAAGACAACTGAAATAGTGCTTTTTGGAATCCTATTCAAATTAACTTGTAGAGAATCAGGTACCTAAGACATGTTCAGATATTCTTGATGAACCTTGATATATAGCCTACTTAACTTGATTACATTGCATAATTAACCAATTTTAATTAGCTACCTAATTTAAGTTAAAAATTGACTTTAGAAAAATTCAATCTTAAAATTCCTTAAAATCTATTCCTAAATCGTCTCCTATTGAGGAATTGATAAATCGCCTCCTATGTAGGGTTGATAACTCGCCTCTTATAAAGGATTGATAAATCGCCTCCTATATAGAATTGTTAAATCGCCTCGTAAAGCAACGTTGTTAACTCGCCTCCTAAAGATGTTGTTAAATCGCCTCCTTAAGAGGTTGTTAAATCGCCTCCTGAGGGCTTGTTGTTAACTCGACTTCTGAAGGGAGTTGTTAACTCGCCTTCTAAAGGCGTTGTTAACTCGCCTTACACAGATAGTTGATAACTCGCCTTCAAAAGAAACATTGTTAAAACATGATTTTTACACATCAAGTCTTGATCAAATAACATGCCTATTAGATGTATGAAACTTAGGATCAAATATAACAACAAATTAGCCACAAAGTCATCAAGAATGATAAAAAATGACCATATTTATTCATTTTAATGCATTCAAACAAGAAACAATAAACAAGGAATGCCTTTAATGGCTCAAACACATTCAAGGAAGTAAATACATATGTTCTAGCATAAATCCCACAAACAAATTACACTAAATCCTAAAAACCCACATTTTTGCAAGCATGAATCATCAAGAACTCATTCGTATGATACCTAATCACAAAACTGTATTAATTGAGTGTTCAATACTCCTAAGCAACAAAAACCCCTCACTCAATTTGGGTTTTTACCCATTTTTGATTTTGATGAGCCCTAATTCGTTATTTAGGGTTTTCGAGATCAAATTTGTGTTAAAACATAATTCGTTTAAGAGATGAGTTGTTAAGAGTGTGACCAACTAATTTCTAGTTATACCTTTTGATTGAAAACGACTGGAAATGATGAACAAGAGTTAGCGATTTCGAGCTTGAAGTTGGGAGGGAAAAATAAGATTTTAAGTGTGTGTTTGTGTGTGAAAAAGACGGGGGTGGGTGAAAGTGTTATAAAACAAATTCTGATTTTAACACTTTTTCCCCTTCTAGTTTAATATCCTATGCATTTTTTATATACAAGTTTTATTAGGCAAGTAAAGTTTAATAATTGGCACAAATAGTCCCTAATGTTTTTAACGAGCATACCTAGAAACTTATATTTGCACATACACTCCCTAAAGGCATAAACACATAACAGTTAAGCTCACATAAGCTAAACTTAATTAACTCTCCATTAATTGTTAACCTGTTATTGTTTAAAACCTTTTCCTTTATCACAAAACTGATTTTATGAAGAAGATATTTGACATTTTCTCCCCCTCAAACAATGACCCGTTTTCTATTTAAAGAGTTGTAGTCGTTGTTTGAGTGGTCAAATGTCTTTGAAAAGCATTTTCTGATGAAGTATTGTGTAATTTTGAAAATCAACACCATGAAAAATAGGATTTCTCTTATTTTGACACATAAGCGCACTGACACGTACACTTATGGAATATAGGAAGCACGGGTTGTGATGCAAAGTAATCACAAGCCTTTGCATGGTCAGAAAGTAGACCATGCCCGAGAATAAATTCCCATTATGAGGTTAAGTTTTCTTTTTGAAATACTTGCCTTTAAGATGATGACCGGGTTGTTATCAGAAATAATAGCAAGCCATATTGCCATGTTTTGAAAGCTTTTGAAACTTCTGCTAGAACTTCATTTACAGCCTCGTATCATTATTGAATGACATTTCTAAGACCGTAAATGTTATTGATTTTCAGAAGACATGCCTGAGATACATATTTTTATATTTTTCTGATTTTTTAATTTTTTAATTTTCTTTTTGAAAAATTTATATAAAAGGAAAAATATTTTTGTGTTTTTATGTTTGCTTATGTACATATAATACAAGATATGAGTTACCACCATCACTCTTCCGTTTCCTCTGCCAGATGTTTTCGGAGACATGCTTCTCATACCGAGCTTTTTGATCAAGAAGTTGAATCTTTCTATTGGAAAAGGTTTGGTGAAGATGTCAGCCAGTTGGTATTCAGTCCGGATAAAGTATAGTTCCACTACTCCATTCTCTACTTAATCCTTTATGAAATGGTAGTGAACATTGATGTGCTTGGCTCTTGAGTGTTGAACATTGTTGCAGCATAAGGCAATCACACTTTTGTTGTCGCAGTACAGAGGAATCTTATTGAATTAAAAACCATAATCTATTAGCTGTGAACGCATCCATAGGATTTGAGCACAACACCCAGATAAGGAAATATATTCAGCCTATGTACTCGAGATGGTCGTGCACTTTTGCTTTTTTAAAGACGAGCTAACAAGTTTTTCACTTAAGAACTGAGCGCTTCCCGATGTACTACGTCCAGTGTCTTGACACCTCGCATGGTCTGCATCTGCATATGCTGTTAGAGACATACCGATATCCTTCGAGTACCAAAGACCCATGTTAATGGTTCCTTTAAGGTATCGAAAGATCCGTTTTACTAGTTTTAGGTGCTTTTAGCAGACTGCATAGATAAGGTAAGGTCTACTGGATGTAAGATACATAAGGGATTCAATCATACCATGGTAAAGTGTAGCATTAACTTGTTTCCCCTATAAATCTTCATCCATATTACTTTTTTCTACCAAGGGTGTGTCAATAGAATCAGTAGTAAGCAAACCATATTTTTTAACAATTTCAGAGGCATATTTATATTGGTTTATAAAGATGCCTCTAGGACTTTGGAAAATTTGTAATCTTAAAAAGAATGACATCTGTCCCCATCATTGACATCTTAAACATAGTGGTCATCTGATTAGCAAACTCATTACACATGGCAGTATTAGTGGATGTAAATACTATATCGTCAACATAAATTTATACTAGTAATAAGTCATTCCCAGCTTGCCATGTGAAGAGTGTTAGATCAACAGCACCTTTGGAGAAATGTTGTGAGATTAGGAAGCTTGATAGCATGTCGTACCATGCACGTGGTACTTGTTTAAGATCGTAGAGGGCCTTTTTCAGCTTGTACACATGTGATGGGTTGTCCTGATTAACAAATTCTTCTGGTTGAGAAACGTAGACCTCTTTTTTGAGCTCGCCATTTAAGAAATCTGTTTTGATGTCCATTTGGTAGATCGTCATATTCTTATGAGCAGCATTTGCTACGAAGATTTGGATGGCCTCTATTCTAGCAACCGGTGCAAATGATTCCTCTAAATCGATTCCCTCTTTGTGCTTGAATCCTTGAGCAACTAGTCTTGCCTTATTCTTTAGTACTCTGCCAAATTCATCCGTCTTGACTTTATAAATCCATTTAATTTTTATCAATAACACTTTATCTGGACACAGAACCAATTCCCAAACTTGTAGCCTTTCAAATTCATGAATTTCTTCTTGCATTGATCCATGATTGTTTGGTCATTGCTTGTTTATAGTTTTTTGGTTCTACAGAAGTTAGGAAGACATCAAAATAACACCACATGGCGTCAGTTTAGAGTTACTTTCTCATAGAGATAGAGCGAGAAGGATCGCCGATCATGTTTTCTATAGGATGATCCTTAGTCTATTTACCAAGGTGTTCAAATGGAGTGTGGGTTTGTCTAACATTTGATGGTGACCCTTGAGAAATTGATTATTCATGAGGAGATTCATTAAGTGGATCATCACGAAAGATTGGTGTTTTTGGCGATTCTTTAAAACCTTGAGAAATGTTTGGAGATTGTTCTTGTTCTTGTGTTTATGGAGTACTTGTTGATGGAACATCCTTGTCAATGGAAGTTGACATAAGAGATTCGGCTAAAACAACAGCTCTTAGAGCAGCAGCTTCTTAAACTGGAGAAACATCAATTGATGGAGGATTGAAGTATTCATCGAACATAGGTTGAAACAAGTGATCCTAATCATATCTGTTTGGTGGAATACAAGGTAAACAGTGTTTGGAACGAGTCTTGAACTGGATGTTATAGGAGTCATAGAATGAAGCTCGGGTCTTAAATTGAATTGTTCAGAAGCCATTGCTGACAGCTCATCAAATGTCACATGAATTGTTTCAATAATTTTTTGAGCTCTTTTGTTGTAGATTCTGAACGCTTTCTTTGCGGGCGCGTAACCAATGAAAATACCAATGTCAGCTTTTGCATCTAATTTCCCTAGGTCGTCATTGTTATTGGTAGGATAACAGAGTGCAACAAAGACATGAAAGAATGATAGATCTGGTTTCTTATCTTGCATAAGCTCATATAGAGTTTTGTTGTATCGACGACGGATTAATGAACGCTTTTGGGTGTAACAGGCTGTATTGATTGCTTCGGCTCATAAAAATAATAGAGCTTTCGAAAATATTAACATTGTACGAGCAGCTTCTATAAGAGTTTGGTTTCGCTTTTCGACAACGCCATTCTGCTGAGGAGTGTGAGCAACAGATGTTTGATGCGAGATGCTAACATTTTCATAAAATTCACGAAGTGTCTGATTGACAAATTCGGTTCCATTATCTGTTAGAACATTATGGACAGTGGCATTCAAACCAACTTGAATATTTTTTATGCATTTAATGATGGCCTTAGGAGCTTCATCTTTTGACCTCAAAAATCTTACCCAAGTAAATCTTGAGTAATCGTCGCCAATCACTAAGATATACCTTTTCCCGTTAATACTTGCCACACGCATTGGGCCACATAAATCCATATGCAAAAGATATCTCTTGATTAGTGTCTTCAGCTTTGGGTTGATGAGAGGATTTCTTGCTTTTTCCTAATGCACATGCTGAACACACATGATCTTTCTAAAATTTAAGCGTTTGAATGCCTCGTGCAAGACCATCTTTAGCTAGCTTGTTAAGAGTACCGAAGTTGAGATGTGATAAATGACGGTGTCATAACCAGCTCTTAGTCTTTGATGCTTTAGATAGAAGACAGATTAGAGATGTTTTAAGCATGTCATCAAGAGAAATTATGTACAAATTTGCGTCTCGGGATTCGGAAATTAGATCAACACCTTCTAAATTACAAATAACGCAAGTGTTTTTCTGAAATGCAACTTCAAGATTCGCGTCGCAAAACTAACCAACAAAAAACAAGTTATGTCCAATCACCTCGACATAGTATACTCTTAAAATAGTAACATTTCCCAGCTGATAGTCACCATACCTCATAATCCTTGCAATATTGTCGTTCTCGAATCTAACTATACCCAGAAATTTACTAACAAAGTTCATGAGCTGAGAGCGGTTCCTTATAATATGTTTTGAACATCCAGAGTCTAGATACCAGAGAATAATCTGGACAACCTTTGAGATAACGTCAGAACCATAGTTGGAAATGTTGGCCATGAGAACCGCTTTTGCATTCGAGATATCATCATAGTCAGAATCATGAGTATCAAGATCCTCAGTCTGAAAAGCAGCATTGTTTGGAATGATTGTCTGAACAGCTTGACCGTCTGGAACCCCTGGATCTACAAGAAATGCGAGTTGCTCTTCATCCAAAATTTGTCCAGCTTTCTGAGCTTCAGCTAACATTGCTTTTTCCTTATACCATGCTACATTCCTTGGTTGCTTAGGCTGAGTGCATTGCCTAGCCATATGTCCTTCACCTTGACAGCTATAGCATTTAACAACCTTTGCCTGTCCACTTGCATTGTTTCCCTCGAAACTAGTAGCATTACTCTTATAACCAGTACCAGAATAACTTTAACCTTGTCTCCCATGAACATGTTGCACGGTAACCCTGCTATCTTGAATAGTGGCCTGGTTTCTTGGATTCGATGAAGTTCTAAGTTGATTATTGGTTGAGAGGAACCTTGAGGAAGCTACAACTGTTAGAAAAGCCATTGCCTTGTTGAGACAAGTAATTAGATCATCTCCTAGAGAGAAAACAGGAACAGCAAAACCTGAGTCCACAAAAGGTGACTCAGTCATTGGTTGTGTATAAGCTTGAGGTGATTGATAAGCAATTTGTAGAACAGATGAGGTTTGATGATTCATATGAGACTGATATGGATATAATAATGGAACGGATGAATGATTGAATTGAGGTTATGCTGGATAAGTAGATGAGTAATGTTGAATGGGATGAATTGATCCATACTGAGATGGTGGAAATTATTATTGAATCTGAGGACTGTTGTATGAAGACAGATAAGTGTTGAAGTGAGGTGGTGTCATCTGCTGATTTGCAACAAATGCAAGTGGATCTTGATTGTGTTTACGCAGAAGACAGACTTCATTTGCATGGAGTTCGTGTTATTCAAGATATGCATGAAGCTGATCAAAGTTGGTAGTATGCAAATCTTTCACAAGCTTGACATCAATCACAAACTTACTCCATTCAAGTGGAAGACTGTTTAAGAACTTTGTATTAACTTGAAATTGCTCAATTTTCATGTTGTAAATGTTTATGTCATTAATCAGCTGAGTGAATCTCAAGTAATGACGTGATTCCCCCTTGATGTGAGTAAACTTATCAAATGCATCATATAGCTTACACTCTCTTTCTTGCTTAGTCAAAGAGGTACCTTGCATCAGTAATTAAACTCTCTCCCATAAATCTTTGGCAACTCTGTGATGATTCACAAGTGAATAGATATCAGCTGGAAGATCTTGAAGAATGATATTGGTTGCCTTCATATAACAATCAGCTTGAATTTTCTCAACAGCAGATAATTCAGCATATTTCTTTGTTTTGGTCACCCCATTCTCTTCAATAGTAGGCCAAATGAGTGGGCCGTTTTCAACTGATTCAAGTATCATTCTTCCGTGCTCTCTGTTTTGCATGTAAAGTTCCATTCGACTTTTCTAAGAATCATACAAGTCCTTGTCCAACATTGGTGGATGATTGTCAGCACCATAGAGTATCATGTACTCAATAAGAGTATTCTTTTGTCCAAGTAGAATAATTGAATCCGTGTTGATTTGATGTTATTAGATTACTTATGGATCGAACGGTGATTAAAAGTAATTGTATTGTTTAGTGAGTTGTCTTTTGAGTGTTGTAAGTCTTGAAACTACACGGGATTTTACAACTCTTGATAAAACCAAGAAGACAATTGAATGTTTTATGGGATTTTACAAATCAAAGAGATAAACCGTATAATTTACTTTAGCAAATTTGAGTGTTCAAGATAATTAATTTTCCTTTTAGAAGTTGTTAAATCGCCTTGTAAAGGAAGTTGTTAAATACCTTTCAAAGGAATGATGTTAATTTGCCTTGTACTAAAAAGTTTCTAAATCGCCTTGTGAAGGAACTCTGATAAATCGCCTTGCAAAGGAACTCTGTTAAATCACCTTGCACTAGGAAACTGCTAAATCGCCTTGCACTAGGTAACTGTTAAATCACCTTTCACTAGGAAGTTGTTAAATCGCCTTGCAATAGGAAAATGTTAAATTGCCTTGCATTAGGAAGTTGTTAAATCGCCTTGCACTAGGAAGCTGTTAAATCACCTTGCACTGAAAGATTGTTAATTCGCCTTTCACTGCCAATTGCTAAATCGCCTTGCACAAGAAACTTGCTAATTCGCCTTCCAAAGCACAATTGTTAATTCGCCTTCAACTGGACGAAACTTAAATCTTTCAAAGCACAAAAGACTCACTTTTGATCATTTTTACCCAAAATTTCTTGTACAACTAGTATTACTAAGCCTATAGGTACCTTAAAAATGCAAACTTTATGGATTTTAATCAAAAAATTTTGAAATCAAGAATTGTACTTTCTAAAGCTTTTTCGAACAAAAAAATGCACAAAGATGATGTTTTTTCTTAAATCTAACTTGTACACCTATATCATAAAGATACAAGACCAGATTTACCAAGGTAAATGATCATTTAGTGTACACAAAAAGCTTTGAAAACAAAAAAATAAGAAAAAAGAGTACGGTTTAAAAAAACGACTAAGAAACAAAACACAAAAACTTAACAAATCACTACATGGCTCTTGATACCAATTGAAGAATACTAGCAATCTTTAACACCAAATAACAATGAAGAAATTCTAGAGAGAGAAAGTGGATAAGAGGAAGGTTCCAGTAAGAGAAAGTAACAAAGAAAGAAACATTAGAGTATGAGTGACAAATAAACCAACCAACATCCTCTCCATGTGTAGAGAGGGTATAAATACTTTGATCCCACTTGAATAGATTTTGCTTAGCTTGTAAAAGGCTTAGTTGTATTGAATAAATCTAAGAAAACTATGATAGAAACTTTGATTGAATATATTAAAGACTATGCGAAATCTAGTCTATGATATCAAGAAGAATAAACAATGAAACAGTAATAAGTAAGATTGTATAATACCAAACTTTAAGCCTCAATATATTAATATGAACACTCTTAATAGTGTTAGGGTTATACAAAACCTTGAAGCTATAACAAAACGATTTCTAGATGATATATGAAGATGAAATATTAAGATACTAACCTACATGCCCCAGGGTCTCCTTTTATACACCAAGGAACCCTAATGGACTTACAACGCATTTTCTATACATACATATCTTTTCTCATTCTTATCACATCAGCAGTACTAACTTATAACTAACAGCAGAAACTCTTCTAGCAGTAGTAACTAATACTAGCAGTAGTAACTTTACAACTAGCAGCTCAGATGTCTTTTAATCCCAACAACTAAGAACTTTGTAGTTTATTGCGACGTTTCACATAAAGGTTTGGGTGTCGTATTGATGCAGAAGGAGAAAGTGATAGCTTATGAATCTCGCCAACTCAAGATTCACGAAAAAAATTATACAACTCATGATTTGGAGTTAGGAGCCATAGTGTTCGCTCTCAAGATTTAGAGGTACTACTTGTATGAAACTAAGTGTACCGTGTTTACTGATCATAAAAGTTTGCAACACATCCTTGATCAGAAGGAATTGAACATGAGGCAAGGTCGATCAACCGCTGTAGATGTTTGTGAAAGAATTAAACAGGAAAAGTGTCGTCGCAACACTAGAGACTTGGCGATCATGCCAAGTTACATCACAATGAATACACTCAAGATTATGAAGCTCGAATAACACTTGTCGCGAAAATGTCATTCTCAAAGTCAATCATCGATATCAATAAGAAATAACATTATCGCATGCCAACTTTGCTGCAAACGACAAAAAAACTAACACGCAAGTACAACACATCTCAAAGTGGTTACACGAAAGCCGCGATATCGATCATTCCAACTATGTTCATTATCTTCATCGCCCCAAGAATCGTCGTTATAATCCGGCCACGTTTCATCGACTTCCGACTCGGTCATAACGTGACGCCGTATTGCAATTGAGACCCTCTCGAGAAACCCAAAAATCATTTTTTATTTCAAGTCCTTATGTTCATCTTAGAGATGGCGCACAAAAAATTTCGGCTCAATCCGACGTCAAACGAATGAGTTATGTGAAAATACAAAATAGTATGACTCCTCAAAAATTTAATATATGTTCCTGCCATTTAAGTTTTTTCTCAATAAGTATATATAGGGGGTACCATGGTCACTCGCTCACCTTGGTGCCCGACAAGGGGTGGAGTTGGCTATCTGATTTGAGGTACCTCATCGTTCCTAGGCCCGTCGTAAACCAACCAAGGATCCTAAGAAGCAAGATCAAAACCGATCAAGGTTCCTCAGCCCATCGTATACCAGACCGACCAAGGTTCCTCGCACGACGTAAACCTGTCAAGACCGTTCCTCGCACGTCGTAGCGAATTGACCAACTTTCCTCGCACGACGTAAACCTGCCCTGATGGTTTCACGCACGACGTAACGACTTGACCAATTTTCCTCGCACGACGTAAACTTGCCCTGACGGTTCCTCGTACGTCGTAGTGACTTGACCAAGGTTACTCGCACGTCGTAAACCTGCCCCGACGATCCCTCGCACGTCGTAGCGACTTGACTAACTTTCCTCGCACGACGTAAACCTGCCTCGACGGTTCCTTGCACGTCGTAGCGAGTTGACCAAGGTTACTCGCACATCGTAAACCTGCCCCGACAGTTCCTCGTACGTCGTAGCGACTTGACTAACTTTCCTCGCACGACGTAAACCTGCCTCGACGGTTTCTCGTACGTCGTATCGACTTGACCAAGGTTAGAGTTGCTTAGTGATTATGATTGTGAGATTTGTTATCACTAAGGAAAGGCGAACGTAGTGGCAGATGCTTTAAGCCAAAAAGAACAGATTAAGCCACTACGAGTTACAGCCTTAGTTATGACTATTGGTCTAAACCTTCCACTTCAGATTTTTAACGCTCAAGTCAAGGCGATGAAGGAAGAGAATCTTCATGGCCTGAACAAGGAGTTTGAAGCTCTTCCCAATGAGACTCTATGTATTGAGAAGATATGTTGGCTGCCGCATCTTAGAGGATTAAGGGATCTGATTATGCACGAGTCGCATAAGTCAAACTATTCTATTCATCCAGGATCTGACAAGATGTACCATGATCTGAAGAAGTTGTATTGGTGGCCCAACATAAAGGCAGAAATCGCCACCTATTTAGTAAGTGTCTAACATGTTCAAAGGTTAAAGCTGAATATCAAAAACCGTCTGGTTTATTGGTACAACCAGAAATACCCCAATGAAAGTGGGAGAAGATCACTATGGATTTCATCACGAAGCTGCCCCAAGACACTAAGTGGATCGATACGATTTGGGTAATCGTTGATCATCTCACTAAATTTGTGCACTTCTTGTCAATGAAAGAAACTGATAAGATGGAGAGATTGGCGAGGCTTTACTTGAAAGAAGTGGTCTCACGGCATGGAGTGTCGGTCTCTATCATTTTTGACCGTGATAGCAGATTCACATCATGTTTTTGGTAATCGCTTCAGAAGGTTTTGGGTACTCGGTTGGATATGAGTACTGCTTACCATCCACAGACTGATATACAAAACGAAAGAACCATACAAACTCTTGAAGATATGTTACGTGCTTGCGTAATAGATTTCAGAAATGGTTGGGATAAGCATTTACCGTTAGTGGAGTTCTCATACAACAATAGTTATCACACTAGTATTAAGGCTGCACCATTTGAAGCACTTTATGGACGTAAGTGTCGATCGCCAGTTTGCTGGGCTGAAGTTGGGGAAAACTAACTTACTGGTCTAGAAATTATCCACGAGACTACTGAAAAGATCGTTCAGCTTAAGAGCAGAATTCAAGCCGCGTGTGATCGTCAGAAGAGTTATGCCGATGTGAGGCGTAAGCCTCTATAATTTCAAGTATGTGACAAGGTCATGTTAAAGGTTTCGTCGTGGAAAGGGGTTATATGTTTTGGAAAATGGGGAAAGCTGAACCCAAGATATATTAGACCTTTCAAGATTTTAGACAAGGTTGGAACTGATGCTTATAGACTAGACCTTCCTCAGCAATTGAGCAAGGTTCATAGCACATTTCATGTGTCCAATCTAAAGAAGTGTTTGTCTCATAAGTCGCTTGTTATACCGTTGGATGAGATCTAAGTTGATGACAAGCTTTACTTCGTGGAAGAACCTGTGGAGATTATGGACCGAGAGGTCAAACGGTTAAAGCAGAGCCGTATTCCCATTTCCAAGGTTCGATGGAACTCTAGAAGAGGTCCAGGGTTCACATGGGAACGTGAAGACCAATTTCGCATCAAGTATCCGCACCTCTTTGTCAACACCACTCCGAGAGCCAACTCAAACTGAATTTCGGGACGAAATTCTTTTAACACAGGGAGACTGTGATAATCCATAATTTTTAGGTCATTTTATGTCAATAAACTCAAAACTATTTACTTTGAACAATTATATATTTACTCTTACGTGAAACCGTTAAGTTAAATCGCGTAACTTTAAACGTAAACCGACATTAAACAAATAAAAGTTTACGTCAAATATGTGTTATATGACTATTATGATTATAATTTATAAGTCTACATATTTTATTTTACAAGTTTTACGTAAACTATTTAAACTTGCATGGTTTTGCATGCATGTATATATACAATTAACCAACGCTTTACCGCCTTTACATGCACACATAACTACACCCTATACTATCAAAAAATACATAAATTCCCCCTCCTAGACTTAATATTTATGGCTTATATATATGAGGTATTAAGACAAATTGGTTTACTTGCTTCTAAACATAAC